>WBMY01004797.1:47939-64865 GCA_013397315.1 Donacobius atricapilla | reverse complement strand
CCCATATTTGGGCACCACATCCCATATTTGGGTACCACACCCCATATTTGGGTACCACACCCCATATTTGGGTACCACACCCCATATTTAGGTACCACTTCCCATATTTGGGTACCATATCCCATTTTTGGGTATCATATCCCAGATTCCTCCAGCTTCTGGCATTCCTGCATCTCTGCTTCACAGAGGCTCGCCACATCTAATGGTGGGGTGAGAGCAAGACGTGCAATTCCGTGGGGGAAAATGGGAAGTGCAAGGAGATACCCTCATGGAAAGTCATGGCTGGGTCACTAGGAGGCAATTAATCCTTTTAAACAGGCTTGGGACACTTTGGAAAAGAAGTCCTGTGCTGAAAAGCTTCAAGTGTGTTTGCTGTGCTATAAATGCATATTATACAGTTGGCTTTTTGCAAACATTAAGATGAATACTACCTGTATAATGTGGGGAGATTGTACCGTGTTTTCTTTTATTAATAGAGTTTAGAAATGTGATGAATCTATATTTTTTTATGATTGTAACCTAGCGAAAGACTAGGGTTTTGTTTTGGTAACATCTAAACTGCCAAACCAGAAGGTGGGGGTGTCATCCTGCATTCCTGCAGGAAGATTGCTGACCAAAAGATATTGAACCTCTGTTGTCAAGTGCCTTATCCAAATTGAGAGGACCAAAAACTCGGGAGAAGACCTATGCTATTAGACAGCATGGAGCCACCCACAGATGGATCTACCAGATAAAATGACTGGGGGGAGTTGAAACCGAACAAAAGAAAATCCTACCAAAAAAAGGAATGTCTGAATCATGCATGTGAATTTATAAATATACAACAGGCTTGTTTAAGGAACAAGCTTTTTGTTAGTGGGTGTGCTGGCTGGCTGGGGCCAGGCACCCTCAGCCGAGACACTGTCTTTACTTGAATCAGTCTCCTAATTGTCTATTTTTTATTTTTTATTAAACTTATAAATTTTCCTAAGAAAGTGAACCTCGTTTTTCACAGCTATAAAAGGGTTTGGGTTCAAGGGCCTTTGGTATAAAACTCTTGCTGGTCCCAGCCCTGCCTTGCAGGAGGAGGTGGCCATTCCCTGGAGATCTGCTCCTTTTCCAACTCTTTGGCAACAGCCACATTGTTCTAGCTCCAAAAAATAACAAAGCTGGGGAAGGAAAAGGACAACAAAATATATCCCACTGTAAACAAACATGTCAATTAGTGTAATCAGCTCTAATGAGGAAAGAGAAGCCAAATTCCACACTTTGAGTGGCTGTTCGGGCCAGCTCAGTGCAGGCAAGCCCGGCTCCTTCACCCCGTGTGTGTTGAGGGTGGTTGGGATGTGATGGCCACAGCATCCCTGCTGGATTTGGGATCAGCGCTGTGCCACTGTTCCTCCAGCCCCCGAGTTTCGGGGCGTGGATGGAGGGTGCATCCACTGATGCTGACTCGCAGCACTCAGGCACAAACAAAAGGCAATGATTTATAATTTGCTGTTATTGTGCTGCTCCTCCATCATCCCGAGCCAACCCTGCCAGTTGGGCCTTGGGACCGGCAGAAGGAATTGGTTTGCCTGCCATTTGCCCAATAAATAATAATAATAATAATTGACATAATGGCAATAATAAAACCCATCCATCTCCCCCGCCGCCCTCCCCAGTGCAGCGAGAGGAGCCCAACTTTTGGTATCCTTTATTTAGCGGGTGGATTGGGCTTGGTTGACTTTAACACGAGCTGTCACCAAACAAATCTCCCTGCGGCACACTGGGTATTAAAACCATCTTTCACGGATTCAAATCTTCCAAGAGGGGCCATCAGAGAAATGAGGACCAGGACTGGAGGCTCAGTGTTATTTTTTTTCCCCCTCTGGTGAGATGCTAAGGACTAAACATCCTCTTTTGGTCCCCAAACCCCAGGGATGTCAGGGCTGTGCCGAGCCTAGGATTGGAGGGGTTGGATGCTCCCCAGCAGAAAATTCCATCAAAATGAGCAGCTGTCCTTTGCACCTCCCCAGATTTAATGATTTTTGTTTTATTAGTGGTGGTGGGTCAGTTCTTATGGGCTAGGCACTGGGGAGAAGGGGAGAAGGGGGAAAGAGGGATATCCTGGCAAAATGGTGTGAAACACAGTAAAACTGTCCAGCAGGGCTTGGAGGGGGTCCTGGCTGGGTGGACCCCATTGGGAAGAAGGAAAAGTGGGATAAATGAGGAGGACAAGGCTGGAATATGCTGGCTGTTTCTCATCCACATCCTGATCCTGGGTGCATCCCTGCACCCTTTGGAGCCCCCAAATCACGCACATGGAGGTCTGTGCATGACAAGAACTGGTCTGTGTGACACAGCTGGGGGCTGAAGGCAGCTCCACAATGGAAATGCTGCATCCCAAATCTCCCCCAGCCAAGAGTCCCTGCCAGTGGTTGTTGTGGTAGGATTAATGTTACCCACCAGAGGTACTGACATCCTAAGGAGCATCCCAAGGCCTTCCAGAGTCCAGGCCTCGGAAATCAGGTTCCCTGTGAGCACTGAGTTTGAAAACAAAACAAAAGGAATGTCCCTGCGCATTGCAGAGAGGGTGCAGTGGATGATCTTTGAAGGTCCATTCCATTCCATTCCATTCCATTCCATTCCATTCCATTCCATTCCATTCCATTCCATTCCATTCCATTCCATTCCATCTCTCCTGACTCCTCTGCTGCAAATTTGACTTTTTTTTTTTTTAGGTTTTGATTTTTTATTTCCCTCCCTTTTCCTTCCTCCAGGGGAAACGGTTTGGGGGACAGCTGCTGGCTCTGCTGCTGCTCTTGTGAACAAGCAGAGAGTTCCCACAGAGCTCCTTTGATGGCCCAGCAACACAGAGAGAGAATAAATCTGACATGGAGCAGCAGCACTGCCTTCCCAGATGGCTCCATGCCCCCAGGGGAGCCGGTGATGTTTCTCCCCAGATCCAGCTGCCCGGGGAAGTGAGGGCCAGAGGCACCAGTGGAGCTCTTCTATTATGGAAGGTGAGTATATGGATGATACACCAGGTCCCTGCCTGGTCTGCATGGGGACAGGAGGGCGATGGGTGTTGGGAGGAGGAGGGTGCTGAGCTCTGGAGCAGGGATGAGATCCCGTGCAGCCTGCGGGGGCACACATGTCAGGCCATTTGGGATCCTGGGGGCACTTTGCTGTCAGCAGGGCTTAATCAGAGCCTGGCAAACCGTTTTCCTGAGGGTCGGTGGGACAAGCAGCAGCAAAAAGGGCCAGAACGGAGTCGTTTCAAAGAGAGTGGGCAAAACATAATCATATCCAGGGAGGACTAATCCCGGATTATCATCAGGGGCTGGAAGGGATAAACCATATCTAAGCACACAGCTTTCATCCCACGGGGCTGCCAGAGCAATCGCAGCCGCTCTGGGGCGCAGGGACCGGAGCGAGAGAGCGAGGGGGGAGACCTCTGCCAAGGGCATGGGGGAGCGGGGCGGCGGCTGGAAACCCTCCCTGGGGACACACCCCAGAGTCGGGGTGCTGGGCTGGGCCATCCCCCTGCCCTCGGTGCCTCCTGGGTGTCCCCGTGGCCGGCGGATCCATCCCGCTCTCAAGGCCGGCGCCGTGACGGCTGCCTGGAGGATGTGGCCGCTCTCCTCCTTATCTTTTTGGCTTCTCTCCTCAAGTACAAATTGACCTCTCAGAATTTTCTCCTTTAATGCCCTTGTTCTCAAATGTTAATAACTGGTCAGTGACAGGCTGATTAAGCCTTCCTTCCTCCCTTATTTAGATTGGTGTCACTGCAGCAGCTCGAACGGGGCCGTAAAGAACATTAACACCCGCTCGGCACTGACAGGGCAAACTATTCCCTGGGAATTGATAAGGGCTTTTTCTGGAAATGAATTTGGCGCTGGCAAAACAAACGGATGCCTTGAGCTCCATCCATCTCCCATCCTTTAATAACTTTCATTTGTTCGGCGCTATCTCCAGCACCAATTAATGTAACGAATGCCTTTTGTCCCAGCTCGGGCTTTTGCAGGAGCTTCCAGTGGGACGTATCCACTTCCCTCATCTTCCCTCCCCTTCATGTCTTGGCTTGGGGTGAGATTTTCTCCCCATGAGCAGGGGCTGAGTGGCCCAAAATAACATCCTTTTCTAGTGGCATCAAGCCTGGATCTTATATCCACACCTGTATCTATGTATCTATACCTTGCTCTAGTATCTATATCTGTATCTTTCTTTATCTAGTCTTTATCTATACTTGTATCTGTATCATCTATATTTGTATCTTCATCTGTAGCTATTTTCATGCCATTTATATCCATATCCATATAATTTGTATCCTTATCCATATAATTTACATCCATATTCATCCAACCTGTATCTATATCCACAGTCTGCAGCCGTAGCTACACCTGTATCTGTCTATACATCCAAATCCATGAAATCTGTCTCTGTATCCATATCCTCAGCATGCACATCCATGACCAAGTCTGTGTCCATGTCCGTGACCATTTAAATTTTATCAATATTCATATCTATTTTCTTATCATTTATATGCATATCAACTTTATTTGTATCTGTGCATCTGCTGCTGCACCCATGTTATTCCCCATATCCATATAACTGATAACCATATCCATGTAATTTATATCTATATAATCTCTATCTATGTCTGTGTAATCCACATCTCTAGCTGTACTGGACCTGTATCTGTTTATGTATCCATATCCATACCATCCATATCCCTAAAATCTATGTCTATATCTCTGTCCTTAGCACATATATCCCTGTCCATATCCATATCCATATCCATATCCATATCCATATCCATATCCATGTCCATATCCATGTCCATATCCATACCCATACCCATATCCAAGTCCATACCCATACCCATGTCCATATCCATACCCATATCCATATCCATATCCATATCCATACCCATACCCATATCCATGTCCAAGTCCATACCCATATCCATATCCATATCCATGTCCATATGTCCATATCCATATCCGCATCCATATCCACATCCATATTCATGTCCATGTCCATATCCATATCCATATCCATATCCATGTCCATATCCATGTCCATATCCATGTCCATATCCATATCCATACCCATACCCATATCCATACCCATATCCATACCCATACCCATATCCATATCCATATCCATATCTATATGTCCATATCCACATCCATATCCACATCCATATTCATGTCCATGTCCATATCCATATCCATATCCATATCCATATCCATATCCATATCCATATCCATATGTCCATATCCATATCCGTATCCTTATCCATAGCATCTCTGTCTCTACCTGTACTCACCCGAGCTGGGAAGGAGCTGGAGGGGGAGGAGGGAAGGGATTCCCCTGGAAGGATGACGCCACCACCCACCCATGGAAGGCCCTGGGTCCCTCCCGGGGCTGGGGCAGCCGCAGCTTCCCTGGGCACCCTGTGCCAGGGCCTCTCCACCCTCGCAGGGAAGAATTCTTCCCCGATATCCCATCTAAACCTACTCTCTTTCAGTTGGAAGCCTTTCCCTCCATCCTGTTAGTCCAGGCCCTTGGAACAGAAACCTGGAGCTCCAGGTGGACAACACTGGGATCCCAATTCCTGTCCTGTACCCCAGTTCTGTCACATTAAGGGTGTTTAAACACTCCATGAGCGGGAGCGTTGCGAAAGAAAGAGGCTGGAGGAGGAATGAAGCTTCAGGATCAGCACACAGAGCAACCCTCTGATGTCTGAGCATCCCAAAATCCCCCTGCAACCGAACCCCTCGCAGGACACAGGCTGAGCCTTCCCAAGCCCAGGATTTGGAACATGAAGCCAGTGATTTAATTACCAGCAGAGAGAAGCAAAGAGAGGGGTTTTTTTTACAGCTGGGTAAGTGCTGCACAGGGCAAGTCAAGAGTTTCTCCTTTTATAGACCTTATCCCGCTGTTGGGATATAATCTCCTCCTTGTGTCCCTGTAAACACCCTCCAACAAACTCAGAGTGGCCGTGCCCCGACCCTGGGCCTGTCCAATGCTCCTCCTGCCAGCTTTGGACGAGATCCAGGGGATATCTGGGAGGGTTATTCCTGTTAAAGGCACTGCAACACCACTGCAGCATTTAAAACAATGTTTAAAACACGCCTGGCCCTCACCAAACGAGGCAGAAAACCGGGAAGAATGAGCAAGGGCAAATAGGAGAGGATCAAGGCAGTGCCACAGCAGCTGGGAAAAAGGAGATATATAAATGTGAACATGGCTTTTTGAGAGGGAGAAAGAATCAGCCCGAGGCTTGGTCAGCTGTCACCAGGCTGCGATAAGGACGGGGGAGCTGCAATCCCATTTAGCCACAATCCTCAGGGAAGTGCTGCAGTGGGGAAGGCGGCGGGAGGCAGCACGGACCCAGCAGGTGGAAATAGCTCTTCCAGAGCAGGGATCAAACCTCTCCATGAGTGACTTTGGCTCTCCAGCAAGAAGAAATTGGGCGCTTGATCTCCCTCCACCACTTCTGAGCCACTTTTTTTTTGTGGTGAAAGGACTTCTCTAAGCCTCTGCTGAGGCTTTAGTGCTCAGTCAGGCAGAGAAACAAATGTGAAATTGGGGGCCAGTGCATCCAACTCCTTCCCTGGTGCTTGATTAAATGGGTAGAAAATAAATTGCAGCCTCCCATTTGCTTTCTCTGGAGCTGAGGCTGCTTTTTTGGAGCAGTGAGAAGGTGGAGGCTGCAAGCCCAGGCAGCTCTGGCTGCTCTGCCAAGCAAAGCACTGGGGGAATGGGACAAACACAGCAGAAAAAGCCCATCTTACAAACAAAGCCTTGAAGCTTCACTTGAAAATGAAGAAAAGTTCATTTTCTGGTGCAACTGAATAATTAAAGGGGGGTATCAAGGGTGCGGCAAAGTTTGGGTTGGAAGGGACCACTGTTCTCTCCGTATCCTCAGCCTGTGGAATGACATCTGATTTCTCCAGACAGGGATATTTTGAGCCAAAAAATCCCAGAAGAAGGTGCAAGTGCAGTTTGCAGCCCCCAGCTTTGTCTGCCTCTGTGAGGAGTCCAATGAAGAGACAGAGGCCGGGTACAGATCCAGCTGCTGCTGCTCTGATCCCTGGGGTCCTTCATCCACCCCGTTCCAGCTGTGCTGGGTACAGGGGACAAAGCTTTTATTATCATATATGGGCAAGAGGTGCTAAATCTCAAAAAACCCCCAAATCATTGACAATATGTCCCTGAGGACAGAGTTGGCTCCTTGATGCCCCAAGCAAAGCACCAAATGGGGCATCCAGACCATACCCAGTCAGGGAACTGTAGGAATTTATTCAGGACAAGTTTTGCAAGCCATTAAAACTTTGTGGTGTATGCACAATATAGCATTTTTCCAGGATTAGGAGTAGCCTAAAGTGCTGCCATCCCGCTCCATCCCTGCTGGCCCTGCTGCCTGTGCTCCCTGTTTATTTTGTGTTGGTCACCACTGGGATTCCTTGATCTGAGGTGTGGCTGGGGCAGGTCATGAGTCTAAGGTCTGCTGAGACCCAGAGCTCAAATATATAGAAATAAAGAGTAAATAACAAATATGAGAGAGATCCAGATCTTTCCAGCTCAGCTCTAAGTGGAAGAAGCCTTTCCTACATATTCCTTTTTTTTTTTATTCCTGCAGAGATTGTTGATTTTTTTCCAAAACCTTGTGGTCCCAATAACTCAGAGCGGGTAGCAGGGGCTGAGATCAGGATTTGATTACTGATCTGATTTAGGCTGTCAAGCTGGGTGTCTCTCTGCAGAGATTGCAAGTGTTTCATGGACAATTTGCAATGAAAGAGAAGCTTAAGGAATGATTTATTCCGTAACAATAGCAATGATAATAACGGAAGGGCTGGATGTGGGCAGCATCCAGCACACGGGGAGTCACTTCCACAGGCTCTTGAAGCTGCTGTTACACAAGTGATAGGGACAGATACCGTTCAAATGGGAGGAATCTGAATTTCAGATTCCCCTGGCACATTCTCCTTGGTGTAAAGGGAGGATAAGGATGCTGGATGTCCCTTGTGATGATTGAAGTCGGTTGTTAGAGTGATTTCTGTTGGGAAATCAAAGTGAGATCCATGGCAACCTATGCCAAGTCCCGTAACTTATCCCTGCATGGTCCCTGTGGTGGGGAGGACCCCATCTCACCCCGCAGGGGTCCTGCAGGAGGCTGGGGGCTCCAGTGACATGGGAATGGTGAGGAGACAGTAAATAGGTTGTGCATCAAAGCACCGGCATTTCCTGTCCCTGCATCCCTCCTGGGAAGAGGCTGCAATCAGATGCTGGGAGGTGTGGTGCCAAAAGGAATCTTGTCCTTTCCACACCTGTGCATTAACTGGGATTTTATTCTGGGGAGGATGCGCCTCACCTGAGAAGTCCTTCAGACACCACAGCCAAGCTCTTCTCTGATGAAGTGCCAAGAAAAGCTCCTGAGAGGGTTCTCTGACGTCACTGGAGAGGTGATGAATCAGTAAGTGCAGCTCATCCCATCCCATCCCATCCCATCCCATCCCATCCCATCCCATCCCATCCCATCCCATCCCATCCCATCCCATCCCATCCCATCCCATCCCATGGCTCTGTCAGCATGGGAGGATGGGAGCATGAGAGGAGGGATGGGAGATCCAGGCTGCCTTGGGAGCAGGGATGGGGGATCCAGGCTGCCTTGGGAGTGGGGATGGTGGGTACAGGTTGCCTTTGTTTCCCAGCTCCAGGTCAGGGGATTGGAGTCACCCAGGGGCTGTGGCAGTGCTGGGACGTGGGGCAGGGACATCACTGGCACCCTCTGTGGAAGGGGGTGCCCTCAGTACCATCATCAGTAGGGTCGGAGTGACCTTATCAAGGGTTCCTGAAAATCCTGGATAGCCTTTACAGCCACATCTCCAATATCCTCATTCCCAGGCATTGACACGTCCTCATCTGAACGTATTCCAGCCCCAGATATTAACTTGGTCCAGCCTCATTACCCACTCCCTGGCAGATTAACATCTTTTTGTGTATCCCAGCCAAATCACCTCCCTCCCCCTCCTTCTGCACTAATTAACACCATCCCCAGGTATTTACTCTGTGGATGGATCCATCTCCCTCTCCACTGCAGAACCTTTCAGTCCCTGACAGCAGGAGCCCCAGCCACGTGCCCAGATTGATGTCACCACGCTCCAAGCACCGTGTCCTCTTGTAGAGCAATGGAGCACAAAATGCAGGAGCTCAGTGCAGCAGAACCGCTGCGCCGGGCACGCCTGGGCAATGTCACTCCTCTGCCAGTGAAGGCCACGAGAGTTCCTTGTCCTTGACCATTGCTGCTTGTCTGCTCCTCCTCGGAGACCTCTGCTCCAGGGAAACTGGGAAAACCCTTCTGCCTAATGCTGGTGTGATGGGGGGAGCATCTTCTCTCTTGCGCAGATGCTGAGCCTGCGTTTGCAAACTCTTCTCACCTCCAAATGCAGCTTAAACATTTCGGCTCTCAAGTGAAGGGCAGCCATAACCCAGCACAGCACTGAAGAGGTTTAAGTCAACGCCAAACTGTCCTGACCCACTTCACTGCCTGTAGTCAAGGAGATTTTTCCTCTTTGGAAGAAAAGAGATGGCACTGGAGGGCCTGATTCTCATTTACACTTGAGCTGCTCTGAACATTAAAGGGTTCTGGGAGCTGCATTTGCAGCCTGGAGACACTGGAGTGGAAATGAGGATCCAGCCCTTGAGCTAATGAGATGTTCAGCACCTTCCAGAACGGGCATGGAGTCAGAGCCTCCCTTCTCCACAACTCTCCAGGTGCCAGCACACGGGGCAGGAGTTCCTAAAGAACCCAGGCGAGATCCATTATGCTTTTTAGGAAGAACTCACAGCCCAAAAGACCTGCCCTGTGCGCTGCCTATCCCACTGCAAATTCCCACAGCTCCAGGCAGGGATGAGCACCACTCTGTGCCAATTCCAGCTCTGGTGGCAGCCAGTTTGCATCAGTCCTTTGGCACTGCCCTCACTGGGAGGGCTTCCTCATAGAATCATAGAATTGATCAGGCTGGAAAAGATCTCCAGGGTCACCAAGTCCAACATTTAACCCCCCACTGCCAAGGCCACCTCTAACCCAAGTCCCCAAGTGCCACATCAACATGTCATTTAAATCCCTCCACAATCAGTGTCTCCACCACTTAGGGAAGTCTGTTCAACACATTTCTGATGAAATCCATGGAATTATGCTGACAAAAAATGGCTTTGACCAACTGAATAGGAAAGAAATCCCCCGGCCCCTCCCTGCCTGAAGCATTTTGTTGAAGTCCTGTATTGTTGGGTGCTCATGACCAAAGCCACACATCCAAAATGAAGATTTATGGAGACCTCCCAGTTTCTAAACCCAGGCTCCTCTCCCCACAGGTATATCCAGATGCAAGGAGATGGGAATGTGTTGTCTGAAGGAGTGCACTCAGCTGGGCCATGGAGGCACTTGGGGGATGCAAAGTTAATGGCAATGAACAGAAAGCAATGAGTGATCCCAAATGGAGATGGATCCTACCTGTACACATTTCTGTCTGTGACAGAAGCAACCACACGTTGTCTTTATGTTACATATCCCCAGCAGAACTTCCTCTGAATTTATCCCCACGAACCAAGCCCCCTCACCCATGGTTCTGGTACAGCTTGGTGGCTGAGGGCGTATCCCCACCTCAGTCCCATCCTTCCCACAGCTGGAAGCTGCTGGGAGCTGCTGCAAACCCTCCCGGGCATGTGGGGAACCCCAGGTGGGTTTGTTGTGGAGGTGCAGTTCTCACCACCAGGTCACAGATGGATCTCCTGAAGGGAGAATTAGGAATAAGGTGTGAATCTGGGAAAAACCACGGCCTCGGGGTCAATCCTCTCTGAAGGGGGTTTTGTGATCAATTTGTGCATCTGCTGGAAATGATGTTTGAGGAGGACCAGAGCAGTGTGAATTCAGGATTATGTTAATGAGATGAATAATTTCAGGTTAAAAAAGAATTAAAGAGCAGCAAACCTTTGAAAAATGTTGAGCTGCTCATGCTGGTACCTCTGAAGTGAAAGGCTTTGTTTCACAAATGCCAAAACATTTTGCTGCGCTATTTTTGAAAGCTCTGAAAAGCTTTTTCCTCCCTTTTCCTTCTCTGCAAAAGGTGAACCAGAAGTTGAATTAATTGACAAAGCCAAGCCCAAAGGCTCCGTTTCCCTGGCTGCAGGAGGAAGTTGCCACGTGGGTGAGCCACGATGGGTTTTGTCTCCCTGCTTACCCCGATGCTGATTTTCCCTCTCAGTGTCCCCAGCTCCAAACCTGCCAGGCACAATTCCTGCTGCTCCAGCCACAGCCTCAGCTGCAAGTCCTTCAGCTGGTCCTTGTCTCCATATGAATAATATTTTTTTTCTCGCTACATGGGGGAAAAAATAAGCAGTGGGAGATTTATTTTCCAGAAAGACACACAGCCTCTTTTGTCTCTGTCTGAATAGCGAGTGTTGAATTAATGAAAGATTATGGAGTAACCACAATCTTATTTTTCCATTTAATAGTCCCACCTGTGTTTAAAGCTGTTGTTGGGATAAGGCCAAACCTGCCCCGAGGAAGGGGAAAGTGGGGCTGAAGGAGTGATTTTACCTCTCTGTTGCTTCATTCCAGGCCAACCCAAGGTAAAACACAGGGGCTCCAAATCACTTCTTGGCTAATTCTACTCCAGGAGAATAAATCTGGGCCAGGGACAAATTCCATGGCTGGGAGAGGTAATTTTGTGACATGCCACCTTAACTGCACCGTGACACCAGCTGGAGGAGGAGAGGGCCCTTTCACCCTTTGTCTGACACAAACTGGCTTTGGGAATTCTCTTGGAGGTGCCAATGGCTTTTCCCTGCTCCAGTCCCAGGCTGAGGTTGTTACATCCTCCCACCTCTCCTTTGGTCTTCTGCGGGGAGAACTTGTATTATTTCCATCTTTCATGCAATTTATTGCATTACAGCTTTGGCATTTTCCTGAGCTTTGCCCCTTCCCAGAGCTGAAATACACCCCAAAATCCAGCTGAGCTCCCCCAGCTCCCAGCAGGAAAACCTTGCCTTGTTTTCCCTAATGCACGACAAAAAAAAAAAAAAAAAAAAAAATCACCAATCCCAATAAAAGAATAAAAAAACCCCCAACCACATTTCCTCCGAAGGAAATAAAACCACTTGCTGTATCTTTATATATCATAAAGGTGCCAGGAAGGGCACAAACACCATTTTTATTTTTTACGTTTGCAATTCACATTTAACCTGGAGCCATCTGTTCTGCGAGCAGCTTGGCAGTTCCAGGGATGAGATGTTCCTCTGCACGCACGGCTCTCGCTCCAGCTCACTCCACATTCCAGCTGCTGTAGGCAGGTGGCTCCTGGCTGCTGCCTGGCAAGCCCATGGAGCTCCTGGATGGGAACGTTCCCACCCCTGCCAATGCCCCCAGCCCCAAAATGCCTCTGGAAGCAGCCAGCCATGAGCTGCTATCACTGCTCAGCACAGACTCCCCAGATTTTGGGATTTATGGTTGTTCGAGCCCCTCCAGGAGCTCCCCTGAGCTCTCCCCTCCTTCTGAGGGGGAGACTCTCATGTCTACTGAAGCTTGGGCTTGCGGTGCTGCCTTCCTCTCCACGCAGCCTCTGGAGCACCTTCTCCACCCCTTTCCTCAGGAAAGATATTTTTGGGACTGGTTTGTGTGTCTGGAAATCAGGCGGGAATTGGGCCCCAGGGATTAAAGCCCTGAATGAAGACGTTTGTCCCACATCTCCCTTCCCAGCCAGAGGTATTGAGATGTCCAGAGGTTTTATTCCAGGCAGTTCCTCAGAGGGCAAAATGCCCTGTAAGGAGACATCCCATCCCTTCCCTCATCTCCATCTCCTCCCAAGAGGTCACTTGTCCTTCCCTGAGCTTCCCTGGAGCATGAAGCCACCACTGGGACTTTGGGCCATTCCAGTAGAAGCTGGAATTTCTTGGCCATGGAGAAGGATGACCCCGATTTCCCAAGGGCTCTGGCCACCTCCATGACAGCTTTAGAGTAGCTTGACCTGCAGAATCATGGAATCATGGAGTCATGGAGTCATGGGGTCATGGAGTCATGGAGTCATGGGGTCATGGGGTCATGGAGTCGTGGAGTCATGGAATTACGGAATCATGGAGTCATGGAATTACGGAATCATGGAGTCATGGAGTCATGGGGTCATGGAGTCATGGAATTACGGAATCATGGAGTCATGGAGTCATGGAATTACGGAATCACAGAACCATAGAATTATAGACCCATGAAACCATAGAGTTATGGAGTTGTGGAGCCATAAAAGAATCACAGAATCATAGAACCATCGGATTCTAGAATCGTGGAATGGCCTGGGTTGGGCGGGACCTTAAAGCCCGCTCAGTTTCACCCCCTGCCCTGGGCAGCAACACCTTCCTGTGGCCCAGGCCGCTCACAGCCCCATCCAGCTTGGCCTTGGGCACTTCCAGGGATGGAGCAGCCACAACTCCAATGACACAACGCCTGAAGGTGCACATGGAGAAGAGGCGGCCTGGAAGTGTGCCCAGAAGCAGAACCAGGAGTGTCCCTGTCCCACAGAGACCTGTGAACTGCTTCCTGACCCTGAGGAAAGGCAGGAGGACACAGCCCCTGCCACTACCGGGCATGGCTCGTTATTATCAGTGACCAGTGGATTTGGCAGTGTCTGGGATTAGCTGAGCAGGCAGGGAAGGGCTGGGAAGGGCTGGGAAGTGCCCTCAGTGGTGCCTCTGCCTCTCCCAGCTCCATGTGCAGGGCAGAGCCTGTTTTATTTATCCAAAGGCCGGCAGAGCCAGAAGGACACGGAGCTGAACGGGGAGCCTGAGAGGGTTATTTTCATTTTTATGTCCATTAATGTCTATTAATGCAGCATCACTTTTCACCACTCATTCCTTCTCCTCGCTGCAAAAATCCCTGCCCATTTCTCTGCTGCAGACACAAACCCGGGCTGGGGATCAGCTCCAAGCAGTGAGTCTTTAACAACCCTTAATTAAAGGGCATTTGGGGAGCAAGGGCTGATGAGAGGTGACAGCAGGAGTGTGTCCCTCCGTGCCTGGTTGTGACCTCATGATGCTGCTGGGGCGAGGCAGGCTGGTACCACTGGGACTGACACAGGGAGGTTTTCTCATCCTCTGGATACCTTTTAATTGTGGTGATGGGCACATGGGCACAGAGCAGAGTTGTGGAGTTTTGTCTTGGTTAGCAGGGAAAAACAGGCTCTGTTTCCAGCTCTGCGCAATTCCTGGGCATGTGTCCAACCCCAAATCCCAGCACTTGCAACCTGGATCAGAAATTTCTGGACATGAAGTGTCACTTTTGGTGTGATGGTTAAGTTTTTATTTGAATGCAACCTTAGCTTTGACAAATATTCCACAAGAACAGCTGGATGCTGATGGTTTCCTCTGTGCCTATGAATACTTCCATTACATGAGGCCTTTTCTCTCCACAGTTGAGATATTTTGTCCTCAAGATGTGATGTTCCACCTCGATCTTTGGTGATAGAGGAACGGTTTCTTTTTCTCCCCATTTTTTTTGTTCCTTATTCCTCAGTTTTCTCTCCTGCAGCACTCTTGGAAAAACCCTTATGGAGACAAATCTGTGCTGCGCACGTTTGGCTCCTAGAGCACTCAGAAATGCTCTTTCTCTGTGGCTGCAGCAATAAATGTTATTATATAGAAATGTTGTGTTATCCCATTGTTAGAGCTATGAGGGGAATGCAAAGGAGCTGCACTGCAGGTGGGGGGGGAACATTGAGTGAGGGGTTTGGGGTGGCTTGAGCCAGCCCCTCTGGGATTCGGAGCACTTGGGGAGCAAATCTTCAGCATTCCCAGTCTCCTTGCGTGGGGTTAACCCTTATCATGGCAGGCAGAGGGTTTTCATTTCAGTAAAATGTTCTGGATGTCACCTGAAGTCATTCCTTGAGGAGGGTTGACTTTGCACCTCTTCCCTGCTGTCCTCTTCCTTCACCCTGCTGTGCTGGAGTGGATCCCGCCTGTTCCCACTCCTGCAGTGCTGGAGTGGATCCCGCCTGTTCCCACCCCTGCAGTGCCGGAGTGGATCCCGCCTGTTCCTACTCCTGCAGTGCCGGAGTGGATCCCGCCTGTTCCCACCCCTGCAGTGCCTGGCACATCGGAGCCTCTCCCAGCTCTTCAGTGGAGGGTCCTTGCTGGAGCCCAAGTAGGGGCAGGCGGACAGAAGCAAAAGGATCCCATGCTGGAGCCCCTTCCTGTGGGGAGGAGACAAACTCCTGGAGTTGTCCCCCTGGTGGGTGGCAGAGTCTGGGCTCAGGGGCTTGGTCAGCTCTGCCTGATGAACCCACTGCACCAGCAGGGGAGGGACAAAATGCCAGTGCCAGGAGGGAGATACAGGAACCAGCGGAGACGGAATTGTGAAGTGTGGGGTGGAAGCGTAGGGGGTGGGATGCAAATACTGGGAGGGAGATGGAAGAATCAGGATGGAGATGGAAGTACCAGGAGGGAGAAGGAAAAAGGGGAGGTGCAAATGGGAGTGGTGAAATGGAAACAGGAATGGGGAGGTGGAAATAGGAATGGAGGGATGCAAACAGGAATGGGGAGGTGCAAATGACAGTGGTGAAGTGGAAACAGGAATGCTGAGGTCCAAGCTCCAGGGATGAGATGGAAACACAAAAAGAGATGCAAACAGCAGAGGTGAGATGAGAGGACCACCAGGGAGAAGACGGAACTTCCAGGAGCGACATGCCAGCACCTGGCAGGGGATGTAAAGCTGGAAGTCCCGGGGTGAGATGGAAGTGTCAGGGGTGAGATGGGAGCACCGGGAGCTTTTCACCTCCTCCTTGGATCCGGAGCACAGCTCGAGCCTGCTGCCCTTTGGAAGGTTGTCCAGAAATCCGTGCTGGAGCAAAGGCTTGTTCCCAGCTCCAGGGGTGTGAGGCTTTCCCCACCCCATCCCACCCTCCTGGGGCCCGCAGGGAGGCTTTGGGGCGCAGCCGGATCACGCGGCTGAGACACGGGAGTCTGGGCTCCGGGCAAAACTGAGCAGAGGCACAGAGACAAAAGCATCCCCTGCTTTCCTTCACAAGTCACTGAAATCTGCGCACGTTGAGTGCTTTGATATGGGAACAGCAATATCAAACACATCCCGGATCGGCTGGAATATGGCCAGGGGAAAAAAAAATTAAAAAAAAGAAAATAGAGGTGAAAATCCCTGTGAAGGCAAAGCAAAAAGCAGCTGAGATTAATAAATTAAAAATACAGAAGTCACCTTTGTCCTTCAGCTTCCTGGCTTGGACTGAGGGATGGGGAAAATTCCCTGTGTTTGTGCTCAGGGGGGTTAAAAGCTGCTGATTTACAGAGCCGAAGCGCAGCTCTGCATCCCCGTAACAGCTCCCAGGGATCCAGCCGGGATGCAGAACGCTGCCGGCTCTCTGGAGCCCTTCCCAAAGGTGAAACATCCGCACTTGGAGGGCAGCAGACTCAGAGGGAAGCGCCAGATGAATTCCACCGCATCCCTGGCTTCGGGTTGTTCATGAAGAGGAGCAAGGGAAGGGCCGACCTGGCGATGTTAAAGAGATTATTGAAGCCTCAGAAATTCTGTTAGGGTTGGAATTGGCCAAATCAATCATTGCAAACCAGTTCTTCGATGATCTCTGCCCTCTTTTATTTGGTTTAGGAATCGCTCACGATGGTACTGGGATTTTTTTACAAACTCTATGCAAAATCTCGGTGTTAAGTGCAGGATTCCTCTCTTTTAATGAGGCGTTAAAAGTTCCCTTTCCAGCCCAAACAAGACATTTTGGGTTTATATTTTGCACAGGGGGACCTTTCCTGGTTCTTTAGCAAAGGCATGAACTGATATATTTTTATTGATTTTCTTGTTCCTGAAAAACAGATTTTCAATAATAACCTCTTTTACTTGTAAGCCATAAAAAGAAAAAAAAAGAAAACACACAAAAAAAAAAC
>WBMY01004797.1:0-47900 GCA_013397315.1 Donacobius atricapilla | reverse complement strand
AAAAGGAAGAGAAAGCGGCCAAAATGCTGCAGGGGAAAATGTTATGAAATATCAAGGAAAACAACTTTCTATCATGTTTCTGATACTTCCCAAAATGTTTCTCTCCTGCTAAGAAGCAGAAAGGGCAGCTTGGGATCAAACTCATCCTATCTCTTTTTTTTTATTCAGGGTTTTATTTGGATTTTGGAGTTGAACTCTGTCCTATCCCTCCTGCTCCATCCTCAGAGGGTTGAACCCATTTGTTTCCAGCTGGAGTGGGCTCTATCACAGCATGGGCTTTTCTCCCTTGGACGTCATGGAAACACATCCCACCAGGAGTATCCCAAGGCTGGTAGGAGCCCCGTGGCAGCTACTAACCCTGGAGAAAAAACATTTATTGCACATTTTTTCACTATGGCTTTGAAAAAGCCTTGGCTTTGCCTTCTCACAGGCAGGATGAAGATGCAACATTCCCAAAAACTCCGCTTTTTCCTCCCCAGGCTGTGTTGGGTGTCTCCAAACCTCTCTGTGCTCGCACCCTTTTGCTTTTCCCCTTTGAAAATTTCAATTTCAGTAAGCCATCTCTTTTTTTTGGGGGGGAGGACAGTAAACAGAGGGAAAAGTGTCTGGTGCCACTGGAATGCTCATCCTTCCCAAGCTGCTGCCACCAGCTGCATCCTGGCTTCTCGGGACAGGGACACAGACCTGAAAATATAATTTAGGAGGGCTTTTATTTCCCTGTGGTGGGAAAAGGGAAAAAACCCCCGATGCTAATCCACCTTTTTCTCAGATTAAGACACAACATTGGACGTTTCCATGTGGACTGGATGAATTTTCTGGTGTCTCCATGATGGAGGCTGCTGGGCTGGGCTGCTCCTCACTCTGGGGGCTCTAAGGAGTAAAAGGAAAAAAAATATCAAATATCTGTGTGGGGCTGGGCTGTCATGGCCAGGAGCTGCCTTTTCCATCCAGAAAATTCAGCCAGGTTTTATTTTCTCTTAAATAAAAATATATTTTTCATATGAAAAGTGTCCTTTTGGGTGAAGGAGAGACAGTCTCTGCTGCAGCTGGTTGAGGACCAACCCAAAGGGTCAGGCACACCCAGAGGGTGAATTTGCTCCCGACTCCCTGCCTCCATCTCTGCTTTTGGAAAATATTTCTGTATTTTCCTTAAGGCTGGCCTGGGAGCTGGGCTGAAACACCCGACAGAAGGAAGTGGACAACAGGAAAAGCAGCCTGGATTTCCCACCCCGGGGCGAAAATAAGCTCATGGAGGCAGATGTAAAAAATTAAAATGAAAGGCAGGTATGATCCTAAACGCAGGAAAGGCACACCTGGCATCCCGCAGAGTGAAGCTTTGTGTTTTTCCCCAAACCAAGCCTCGTTTTCCCGCAGGGGAGGAAGGGCCGGGCTCAGGGAGGGCATCAGGCAGACAAAGGGCCCCGCCGGCTCCTCCTCGGGCGCTGAATAACCCCGAGGCTGCGAAGGAAACCTTCGGCAGGCGGTCACCCTCCAGCGAGCCCGGGATGGGGTCGCTGGGGCTGCACGGAGCTCTCTGAATTGAAGCACTGGAGTGTGAAATAGGAATTACTGACAGCTCTTAAGTATATCAAGAGAACAGCCCTATTCCTTAATACAGAGCTGCTAATAGACATCTAAAGACCTATAAAGCAGACAATTCCTCTATATCATCCTAGTTAAATCAATGTACTTATATTACTCTCATCATTTTCCCTTTAACGTTTATTACATTTTGCCACTGTAATTTATTTTTTCATATCCATCAGCCGATTAAAGACTTTATTCTGAAGATACACACGCAGCCTTGTGACCTACTTGAGGCTGACCGAGGCTGTTAAATAAAAGCAATTTGGTGGAGGAGGTTGGAGGGGTTTTGCCCTCCCTCTCTGCCTGTTTTTTTGCCCTTGCACCGGGAGCACGGGAGGTGGGAATGTGGGACTATCCCGCTC
The DNA here is from genome assembly GCA_013397315.1 of Donacobius atricapilla. NCBI lineage: Eukaryota > Metazoa > Chordata > Aves > Passeriformes > Mimidae > Donacobius > Donacobius atricapilla. The sequence goes on along the minus strand of WBMY01004797.1, from coordinate 45,951 downwards.
CCAGCACTGACGTGCGTCCTTGGGAAGCCTCGAGCAGTTTTTACTCGATTTTAAACCCTCCTTGTCATGCCTGGAGCCCTGGCATATCCCGAGCTCACATCTGTGCCTTCCCAAGCCAGGCGAGAAGGGCTGGGAGGGCGCTTGAGCTCCCGAAGTTGTTCCGCAGCTGATCCATCACCTCTCCACGTCTGTGGCGCAGGGAGGAGCAGTTCTGGAGTGCCATCTATTGATGCCGTGCCTCGGAGGTGCGGGAGAGCCCCCGGAGCTGGGCAGGGCCCCCGGTTCCCTCCCAGACACCGGGTTCAGCCCAGCCCGGATTCCCTCTGCTTCTCTGGCCGTGCCTGAGCTGGTCCCTGCCTTGGCCAACCTCTTGCTTTTTAGTCATTCCTCGGCCTGAATTATTTAAACATCCCCACTTAGACTTTTATGTGTCCGGAGCCACTCCTCTTCCTCTATGTCCAAATAATTTCTCCCTTGGGAAAGGAAGGAATAAATTATTCTTTCACTGTTTGGGACTGTGTGCATACAATACTCCCATTTTGTTGGATTCGTTGCCTTTTTTTTTTTTCTTTCCCTTCCAGGGGATCATTATTATGGTACCAGTACCGGGACAAGTTTTTCTCAGCTCTCGCAAGGAGAAGCAAAGCAATGGGGGGCGTGGAGAGCTTCAGGTTGTGCCCATACCTGGGGGGGGATGTTACTGACCAGGAGGAAATAGAAGGAGGAAAATTGCTGAGTAAAATGACTGAAAATACGATGGAATGCCTGAAAACAGGAAGAAATGCCTGCAAATAGGAAGAACATTCCATAATCTTGCAAGGAAACAAACCCCACGTGAGGCAAGGATCGGGAAACGCAAAGTTTTTATGCCTGGAGCTGTTGGATGTGGCTTTCCATGAGGAAACAGTGGAGTTGGGAAGCAGCAAGATCAGCTGTTCTGGGATTTTAAATTGTATTTGTTATTTACCGTGGACATTTATGGCTTTTTATTTATTGCTGTAAATAACGAGGAGTTGATTTGACCTCTTCTCTCCACATTGCCCTCCAAAAATCCAACCAAGAGCACCAGCACACCTGGACCTTACAGGGTAAAGAGCATTCCTGGGCAAGAGGAGGTGGATCTTGTCCAAACAGCCCCATCAGGAAGGATAAAACCCGCAAATTTCTGGCACAAAATCACCCAGAGATGGGAGGAGGGAATTCAACTCCCCCATTTCCATCCCAGGCACTGAGGGCACCTTTTCCTCAACAAAGCCACCTCCCAGGATTGCAGCTTCCAGAGGTGAATATTTCCCAGTTTTATTCTCCCAAATCTTTCCTCCTGCCCCAGCAGCTCATGGTCCTTATCTCAAGGAGACCCTGAGCTCCAATTCTCAGCATTTAGCAGGGAGGGAATGGCAGCTCGGAGGGTGCTTTGCTCCAGGAAATTATCTTTTCTCCCTAATTATTTCCATTTTGTTTGGCTCAGTGATGGCAGGATGCTCTTTGTGCCTCATCCAGAGGCCATCCAGGGAAATGACTCTTTGAGCTCCACAAAAACGATGCCCTGGATGCCAACGGATCCAGCTCCACTTTAGCTTTAAAGATTTTATTATTTCCACCCTCCCATGGTCATTGGAGAGCCCATGAGGATCAGGGACCTTCATGGAAGTTATAGATGGGAACACTGCCCTGCTTTGCACCAAAACACTCCTTTTTGACTGCAAAATGGGCCAACTAAGCAAAGTTTTCCCTGTGGAACATAACTGGGAGTTAGTTACCTTGGGAACGAGATTTATCTCTTCACTTGTTCATGCTTAAACCGGGGAGGGCACTTTTAATAACCAATTGATGGGAATTGCTGGGGATAAATTATGCATCCCGGGCCCGGCAGTGAGTTATGGACTTCTCCCTCCTGCGCCAGCACACGAGGACCTGGCTCCGAGCTGCTCCTGTGCCCTTTGGAAGTGGAAAATCCACTGAAGGTGGAATTTCTCCTGGCAGAAAGGGCCCTTTTGACTTTCCCAGCCCAAATCCCTAAACCTCATTTGAAAGTAGCTAGGTCAGTGTTGTCTCCAAAGTGCAAACAGGCACAGGAAAACATGGAGAGGATGAGGATGGGATGGAATATGATATTTATATTTAACATCTATAAAATATACATCACACTCTTGCAATGAATACAGGGAGGGCTCCTCCCCTCATCCCGTAATCTCAGCAAAAAAAACTTCTAATATGGCTTGGAAATGACATTTTTTAAAATTCATCCCATTTAAAATATTAATCTCGCATGTTATTAATAACGTGAGGCAGAAATGTATATTTTAAGTGAAGGTTTTTATCATCTGGCTCTCGCTTTAATGCGCGGTTTGTCCTTTTCCTGCAGACATCCATCCTCTGGACATCGTTGGGAGATGAAAACTTAAATCGTAGTCGCTCTTGAATTTTTCATCTGAGCCTGATTCTCTCTTTAATATCCCATTTTTATAAAATAATCATCGTCCAGCTCGCAGGGCTGGTAAAAACAAGCCTGATGTAGATGTGAAATGCTGCCCTGTCTATTCCCATCTTCATTGGCAGCTTGTCCAGGTATCCATGGGCCACGAAGCCGGGGAAGTTACCCTGGATGTCCCTCCCCACCCAGTGACTTAGAGGGGAGCTCATTCCTTGTCAGTTGTGCCAGATTTGCATGAGATGGGACAAAAGTGCCCTGGATTTGAGGGTTTCCGTGAGTTTATTTGGTGTTTTTCATGCATTTATTTGGGGGTTCCCGTGAGTTTTCAGGTGTTTCCACAGTTATTCTCTGCTTCCAAGGTCCTTTTTGCCAGCCTGTTTTTCCAGGCATTGCTCCCTTTCCATGGCAGACGCATTTGGAATCCCAACCAGCCATGAGTTTTGGGATCCTACAGGGTAGAGGAATACACCAGCTTGATAACTTCTCAGGGAGATGCTTGCTTCCAGCATGCCTTGGATAAATCTGGGGCAGGACTGTGCAGCTGGGACAGCCCCAAGCATTCCCTGCACTCCTGGGGTGCTCAGCACCAATGGGACACTTCCCTCTGGAAATTCAGCCAGAGGATCTGGAGAGGGAAAGGTTAAACCAAGGCAATAAAAAATAATCCAGCGGCTTTTCCCTTGACTTCTCTGCCTTGGCACAGTGCTGCTCAGGGAGCATGTCCCATCTCCCAGAACCTCCAGGGATGCTGCCAGCCCAGGTTGGCATCGCTTTCCCTCTCTCCTCTCTCTCCCCGCTGTGCTCCCGCGGTTGCCCCGCTCTGTCCCACACTCCGTTCCGGATATCCCACACCCCGCTGAACCCACTCCCCTGGATCCATCTGGAAGCAGAGGGTGGGATCCTGCCATGCCAAGGAAACAATCGTTTTTAATTAAATTCCGACACCAGGGTTTTATCGGCGGCATCAGGCAGGCAGAGCCTGGCACTCGTGGGCAGGCACCGGCTTTGCCAAGGAAATCTTTGTGGGATGCGGGATGCTCGTCCACCCAGGGCTGATGGTGGGAAAAGGCTTTCCCTGTATATCCACATCCCTCCTTCCCTCTGTCCCCGCTGCCCTACAGACAATGCCAAGGATAGGAGGATATCTGCAGCCCCGGCAGTGACAGCAGGAGCTGGCACTGCCCCAGTGTGAGGAGCACTGGCTTTAATTAACTCCCAGAAAAATTGGCAGGGCCTTATCTGGAGCCTCCACCAGCACATTGCAGCCCGTGTCCCGCCCCACCAGCAAAACGGGGAAAGGGAAGGGCAGGAGGAGCTGGAGGTGGTGGTGGGGACACAACTGGCGGCAGCACCGCCCGCCCAGCTGGGCTCACACCGCTCAGAGCTCCACGCGCCAAAGCAGGAAGGCTCAGCCTTTATTTCCCACTCCTTTAAAAAATATAATAAAAGAAATCGCATCCAAGGCTGTTTCTTTTTTCTTTTTTTCCTTTTTTTTTTTTTCCAGCTGCCCCAATTATCCCATTTGTTCAAAGCAAAATCTTGCAATTCCAGGCAGTTTATTTATTCTGCCCAAGCCGTGTTTACAGCAGCGCATCGGAGCACTGGGGGTGAGTTAAGCGGTGCTGGGGGTTGAGGAGGGGAAAAGAGGAGGGGGGAAACATCTTTTTGGGAAAAAAAAAATTAAAATAAGGAAATTAGAGCCATTTTAAAGAGGCAGACATCAAAGGCATCATTTATATTTCAAATCATGGGGAAATAACTTTCTAATGAGGAATCATAATGGGGAAAGTGAAGATTCCGGCGTTATTGCATCGCCAGCTTCAAAACCCTCCCATTGTTCTACTTGAGAGAGGAAAAATAAACCCTGAACCAGTCAATTAGAGGGAAGAGGGGGAAAAGTGGAATAAACTATTAATTTTTAAAGGAGCAGCTCCATGGTGGGAAGGGCCTCCCTAAAAATTCCGGGTGTTTTGCTCCAAGCTTCCTGCTCCCCTCTCTTTTCCAATCTGGGGTTGTGTTTAACTTACTTTATTTTAAATATATCCAATCCATGCTAGTCCCATGGGGCGCTCCAAGCATCTCCCACCACCCCCAAAACCAGACCATCACTTTTTTTGGGTCATAAGGACAGGACTGATCCCAAGGATGTTGCCCTGTTCATGACAACTGGTGTGTTAAAAACAACTCCTGCTGTTCCAGGATTAATGAGAGTTGCTGTCTGGGAAGGACGATAGAGCTGCCAACCAGTGTCACTATTGTCCCATTCAGAGGAGTCGGCTCTGCTTATGATTAATTATTATTATTACAACCACTTGGGGAGAAGCAGGGGAAAAAAGAAAAAAGAAAAAATCCAAGGGGTTTGTTTGGAATTTAAATGCCCGTTTTCCCCTGTGGGGAGTTTGGGAAGAAAGGGATCGTGGTATTTGCAACGCCTGAGGAAGCAGCTCTGGGAAGATAAGGGCTGCTTGGGAAGAGGGGCTGTGGAGATGCCGAGCCCAGGGAGGTTTTGTGGAGCTGCTCTTGGCAGGAGCAGCAGGTGACTGCTGGCTGCACGTGCTGAGACAATGAACACCCTTGGAGCTGGGAACATCCCCCAGATCCACGGGAACACTGGGAATCACGGCCCATCCTGCTGCTCTGTGGGGCCGCTGACCTCTGCCCTTGGATGAGCACCACGGTGGCCACAATGGGAGCTGCCAGGAGCCCGGTCCAGCACCGGGATGGAGCAGAGAACAGACAAATTCCATCCCTGTCTCCTGCCAAGGCTTAAGGGATTTGGGAACTCAGCCTCAATTTCGTCTAACTCCTCTTGTTCTTGTTAATTGGACTCGTGCATCTAAACCCCCTCGGCAAATCTCTGCTTTAATCTCCCCACACCCTGGTTCATCATCTGTTCAATTATTAACATCTCTAATTACTATTAACCACAGCTCTCCTCCCAACTTGCCAGCTGGCTGCTCGGCTTGCAGGATGGCAGAGGGGGATTTCAAAGAGCCCAGTGTTTCTTTGTGGGGCACCCAGGGATTTCTGCGTCCTTTGGGAGCTGCCAGATGCCAGGTTGGATCCCAGGGTGGCTTCATCCCATCCAGGGATAAAGCACTTCAAAGAGCGGGATGAGAAGGGTTTAAAGAACTGAAAGGGATGATGAAGGCAGATAGACAATTACCAGGTGGGCAAAAGAGGAGGGATAAAGCTCCCAGAATCACCTCCTGGATGCACATCCGAAGTCACCCTGAGCTTGCTGTGGGCCATTCCCTTCCTGTGCCTCAGTTTCCCCTGCAAAAGTGGAGCTCATTGCAAACCCAGCACTGAAATAAAACTCCTCAACAGGAACAAACGGAAGCAAAGCTTTCCTGAGAATCTTCTCTTTCATTTCAGATTTCCCTTCAATTCTGATTCCCTTTCATTTCAGACAGGAGAGGGGGGTTTGAAAGAGCTCAGTGCCTTTTTGTAAAGCATCCAGGGATTTCTGTGTCCATTGGGAGCTGCCAGCTTCAGGGATGGGTCTCAGGGCAGCTCCAGCCCATCCAAAGGCAGGTGCTGCCATAGGAAGCGATTTAACGAGATGAAAGGGACAACAGAACCCCAGACTGAGAGGGGTGAGCTCTGTGCAGCATCTCCCGGAGTCTCATCCCCATCCAGGGCAGGCTCAGGCTGGATTTAGGGAAAGGTTCTTCCCCCAGAGGGTGCTGGCACTGCCCAGGCTCCCCAGGGAATGGGCACGGCCCCGAGGCTGCCACAGCTCCAGGAGAGCTCGGACACAGCTCCAGGGGTGCCCAGGGTGGGAGTGTTGGGGGGTCTGGGCAGGGCCAGGAGTGGGACTGGATGATCCTGGTGGGTCCAGCTCATCCTGAGCTTGCAATGGAATGTTTGCTTCCCACACCTCAGTTTCCTCCACCAAAATTTGGGTTTCGTGATACTGAACCTGCAAGCCCCGCCTGGGAAATAAAGTTCTGCAAGAAAAACAAATTGAAACAAAACTTTCTTATGGATCTTCCCTCCATTTCAGATTCCTGCCATCCCTGATGCCACACCAGCCTTTGGACCTGAGCACTTTGGTTTCTCCACTACAAACTCAGGTGGAAAACTTGCTCCTCATCATCCTCTCCCAGAGAGTTTGTCAGGAAGGAGCAAGGAGAGGTGTTTCTCCCTGTATCCCACAGCCCAGGAATGTTTGTTATTCAGAATTGCTCGTGCTGCTCTCCTGGGAACAACAGTGGATCTGGAGATAAATCCTTCCCTCAGCTGCTCCCTGCCAGCTCCGTGCTGGGGTGGAGTGTTGGGATTCTGCCCCAGCACTGCCTGATTTATGTCACCAAGCAGCACAGCAGGACCTGCAATTTTTGCAATCAAATCCACAATTGATGCAGCATTTTCGGGTGCATATTTGAGCAGCTGAGCTGCAAATGGCCTGTTGGAGTTGCCCAGGAGTTTGGGAGAGTCGGTGCTGCTGCCTCTGGAATTGGGGAATATTTAAAGCCAGGATCACCAGTGTGATGCTGCAAAGGGGGAACTCCTTTCCCTGAGTTTTTCACCCCAAATTCTCTGCCTGCATCAGCTCCCCTGCCTTAGCGCCCCCCTTGCATGCCTGATGTCCATTTTTGGGGATGTGCTGGGACAGGAGCCACTCAACACCACAGAGCTGCCGGCCTCTCCGTGGGCTCAGGCTTTTCCCTCGCAGCAATCCCATGGCTCAACGCTTCCCGGGAACTGCAGCAATGAATTCTTGATAGGAGCAAGGAAATGTGAGCCCCGGTTTGGTTGTTTTATTAAAGACACAAGGGGGATCCTTCAGGGGAGACACGGGGGCAGTTCAGGAGCCGTGATTGGCGTGGTGGAGAACGCGGCTCTGCAGATGGTAATTCCTAATTTGCTGCAGAGCTTCGCCCCAGGGACATCGCGCTTGGAAAAGAGGAAATTTGTTCTGGTTCAAAACCTCAGGAGAAACCCATCCCACTGGAAAGGGGAGAGGAGTTGGGATAACTCAATTAAGCCTAGTGTGGAACCAAAGGTGTGGGGAGGCGAAGGAAAAAGGGGATGAGTAACCCCCTCACATCCCAGTTTTCTTCCTAAAGGGATGTGCAGCAGCTTGGGCTCAAGCACAGGCTGCCATTCCATGGAACTGTTGGTAATTTTCTAATTTCCCATTGCATGAACTCTATTTTAATTGAAGGGGAGGATTACAGAGGCAGCAGATGAGAAAGAGCAATCTTGGCCACTAATTGAAATTAAACTTCTCCTTTGGAAAACCACCTCCACGTGAATTCAAGGGGTTGCACTGTGATCAGTGCAAATATTCCCAAATATTCCCATTGCTCTGCAGGGAAAGGGGCTGCCATGGCCAAAAAAGGGGTTTTATCCAAAATGAGCCATAATCTTGTTCACAGCATCCAGAAACTGCCAAAAAATCCTCCTCTCCAGAAGCAAATGTGAGGCTGAAACCTGCCCAGAGCCACGGCACTTATGAGGAGGAGGAGGAAATCTGGATTTGATGCCATGGATATTTTTTGGAGAGAGCTGGAGTTGCAAATGTTGGTGTATAAACATTAAGAGCATCACTGCAGGATGATCCCAAATCCCTGTTTCCCTGAAAAGGTGATGATGGTCAAGGAGGCAGGAGCTGTGAATACCATCCCATGGAAGGGAAGATTGAAGGACCAGGAGCCACCCCCAAACCCACAGCAATGCCAGGGATTTCTGGAGATAAAGCTAAAGCAATGCTTTTCCAGCTGGGAACATATCACGGTCCATATATTCTTCTCTGGATGCAGGAATGGGTCCCCGTGGATGCACAGCTCCACTCAGCAGCCCTTTCTGGGACTCCAGGATGTGCATGACAAAAACCCAAAGCCACTTTCCCTTTTTGCTCCCGTGAAAAGTTCAGCCCAGCCTTTCTCACGGCTGATTTCCAGCTCTCCAATTTTCCCTGTAATCAACTTCAGGTGGGAAAAGCCCCGAGCTGAGGCCCTGCTGGTGCTCAGGGTCAAAGTAATGTGAGAATTGGTGGGGTTTGCCTTAAATCCCTTGATCCGGGATTTTATTGACCCGGCTTTTATTGAAAAGCAGAGTTGGTGGCTTTGGCAGGAATGAGCTTGGAAAGAGAAACTGCCGAGGGGTCAGAGTGGAGGTGGGAATGAAAACCACCCACCAAAGGAGCTGGAGATATGTAAGGACTTCTTAAAATCATGGATCACTCCTGACACCTCCCAGACAGCCTGAGCCACTGTTGGTGCCACTGAAAATAGAAATGTGTAGGGAAGAGCCAGACTGCTCTTGGAATAACTCTGACATGCCCCATTTGTAGCGGGTTTTTAAGTTTAGTGGCTTTTTTTTCTCCTTCTGGCAGAATTTAGAAGACTTGCAGACCTCCTAGAATATAAATATCCATAGGGAATTGCTTCCTTTCCCAGGCTGCTCCAGCGGTGCCTGTTCCTTACAGTGATTTTTGCTCCCTTAGACATGCAACATCCATGGGCTGCCCTTCTCCATCTCATCCCAGGGATGTCAGCTCCACTGACAGCTGTCAGTCTCAGCCAGCTCCGAAGGAACGCTCACGGAGAACTGACTCTCCGGGTATTTCTGGGATTTATGGAATTCCTGACCAAGGCCTGTTATCACAATTGCCCATTGCCATCACCCATCCTGGGAGTCACACAAAATTTTTTTCCCATTATGGATCTCCTGGAGTCTGAAGGAATCAACAGGGACTGTTTCCCATCCCAGGTGCTGATGTGACACATTGGGGAGTAATGGGAATATTTTGGGATGTAGCTCCTGTAAATGTTGCCAGTTCCCATTCCACATCCCAGACAGATTTCTCCACTGGATGTCCCATGCTCAGATCCTGGCTGATAGAAACCCTACTACTTTTATTTTATTTTATTTTATTTTAATCTCACGTGGATTTTTTTTTATTATCCCTGGGCCTGATCTCCCTGGGCCCATTGGCTGCTTGTGAGGGATCCTGTGGGATCTGGATGCTGCAGAAGCAAAGCCCCACCTTCCTCCTCCCTGACTCAGCATCTTCACCTTGTGCTGTTTGAGCCACAGCAGCTCCTGGGTGTCACCAAACATTGGGAAGAAATTCCCTTTCCATTGTCCCACATACAGGGATACACCTGTCCTCCCAAAGCTGCTGGAAAATGCCCTTTGGTGGGGGAACACCACCTTGATCAGCAGATTTGGGGTCCCAGATTGTCAGCACCCCCCTGGAAATATATCAAGAATAAATATAAAGAAGGGATTTATTTTATTCTTGGGGGCATGGAAAGCTTTGGGAAAAACGAAAATGATGTTGTTGGAGAAAGTGCTGGAAATTCAATTATTTGGTGGGGAATGATCTGTCCAGGGGAACTTGTCTGTGCCTGCTGGAGGAGAGGGACACACGGCGGGGCAGGTTCAGAACGAGGGGCTGAATGAAGGTGCACAGCGCCCATATCCAGCCCCGATGGAAAGGCTTTTTATTCGCCACCACGTCCTCCTGGAGGGCACCAACCCCTCTCCATCCCCTCTCCAGGGCTGTGGCACCAGCTCCCGGCTATCTCCCAGTGCCACACTGGTTCTCTGTGATGGTTCTGGCTTCTTTTTTTTCTACCAAGGTCAGGATTAATACACGAGAAACGTAGGTTTGTGTTCAGACCTGGATGTTTATTGTTTCTTATCTATTTACAGACTCACGAGCTGCGAGCTCTAGCTAGCAAGTTAGAGAAATGAGGTAAAATGGAGTGCCTCTGACTCCTTCCAAGGTTATTTAAGTGCTAATCACCCAATAACAAGATGACACCTATACTATTTATACTTTTGACCCACTAATGACTGCCCAAGGCCTGCAATGCAGACCTTTTTCACCTAATTACAGAAAACTACTTAAACCTATAAAGAAGGAAGAAGAAGGTGAAGAAGAAGGACCCTTCACCCTGTGAGATCACGCAATACCATTCAAACTACACACCCACAACCTGTGTGCCATCACTCAATGTCAGGAGCCTGTTCCAAGGCCTCAAGTCAAATGTGGTGCTTGCTTGAGGGTAACACCTTTTAGCACAGAAAGCCTGAAATTTTCAGCCTTCAGGGTTACAAGAGTTGTGTGGAGCTTTTCTCTCCCCAGGGGGGAAAAAAAAAAAAAAGGCTGAAATCAAGATATTTCACACAGAGCTTTAGTGAGCTTCATATGCTCCCTGCTCACAGCCACCTGCTTCCAGATGGCCAGGACACATTCCCATCTGGGATGGGAAACTGCCTGACTTTTGGGTTTCTTCCTCAACACACAGGCTGGGGACAGGGTGGGATCCCACCCTCTGCTCCAGAGCACAAAAGCAAAGTGTTCAAATACTGACAGAAGGATTGAATCTCAGGGAAGTGGCCACAGCCCCAGACCTGACAGAATTCCAGAGATCTGGGTGTCACTGTTGGACATGAAATCAGAGCACACGACTCCAGAGGTTGTCAGAGGGCGGAAACTGAGTTTATGAACAATTTGGCCTCTCTGTATACTGGGTCGCTAGAGCTAAACTGATTGGTGTTAGCAGTAACACCCACTCAATCACGTTGGCCGACACGGAGAGACATCAGAGTCTCCACCTCCAAAGAGGAATGAAAAACAAGATAGAGTTAACAAAAACATCTCTTATTATTTACAGAAAATTCCATGAGAACTGAGTTTTAGAAATCAAAACATCTCAGGCTGAAAAACCACGGCTACATCTGGGTAATGTTCCCAGGCATGTGGTCACTCTTGGGGTGTCCTGTGCAGGGCTGGGAGCAGGACTCGATCCTGGGGGGTCCCATCCAGCTCCACATATTCTGTGATTCTGGAATGTCTCCTGTGCACTGAGAAGATGAAAAAAGGGGGATTTTTGGGCTTTGCCTTGAAAGCCGCATCCTCAGCCAGCCTGTCTGTTATCCCTGTGATCCAGAGCGGAGTCTTTAATAACAGGAGAGGACAAAGAGCCGCGCTTGTTGTCGGAGGCGTGCAGAGAAAGGCTGGGGCTATATCAATTAAGATAAGAGCCCTGTCTGAGGCAGAGCACAAAACCAAGGAAATGCCTTTAACCTCTCATTTCCTCACTTTGGAGGTTCCCAATCCAAGCTGTGGTGTCACCAGTGGTGACATTCCCTGGATTGTGGTTCCTAATGAATCATCAGCTTCATTTACTGATTGATTTACCCAGTTTCCCTTCCTGCGCATGAGTATGCCCTGGGAGCTGCGAGGACGTGGGATGAAATCTCTTCGGGAGGCTTCTCCCTCAGCAGGGCTTTTATGGCACTGTTTGGTGACAGCAAGTGTGGCTTGTCACAAGTGTCCCCTCCCACACCTCACTTCCCCCCATTTTAGAGCAGCGTCCCATGGGGATGGAGCTCTGGGATGCAATTTCTTGTGGATTTGGTGATGGAGACTTGCCTGGCTCAGCCGCTCAGGGCCACCATGGAGTGACACATCCTTGTCCTCCATCTGGAGACAATCCAAGCTGTTGATTGAATTCTGTTTTAATGAAAACATCTTGTGTAAAACACAAACTGCACCTGCTCGGGTGGTTTCATCCCCGGTCACCCCAGCAGGGCTGGAATCGCTGCCATGGGCTTGGCCTTTGAAATCAAGTCAGAAATTATGCTCGGTCCCAATTTAAGCCCCAGACCCTCCTGACACTGCTCTGGTCTGTGATCAGTGACGAAAAGAGATGGTCCATCTGTTAAGAGCTTCTCTGTCCAGCAGTCCTGAGCTCAGAGTAACGCCAGGAATTTCAATTATTCCTGCAGTTCTTGCTGAGGACAAATCAGCTCAGCCATGCAGCGTGTCCGTGCTCCGCAGCCTGGATTTGAATTGGGAAAAGCCAGGTTTGGGGCTGTCGGGCGTGTCTGGGAACACACCAGGGTGCTCAGGAGTCCAGCACCATGACGGCTCCATCCCAGGGCAGGCTCAAGGATTTCAGCTCCTTCTGACCCAGCGCGGCTGTAAATTTTCCCTGGTGTTCAAACCCTGACCCAAAATGAGCTGAGAAAGTTTAGTGCATAATTGAAATAAAATTTCTATTTCCTCTTTGGATTATCTTACAAAATTTTAATTTCACAGAAAAGTCATTACTTCATTTGTTTTGCTAATCCTTCGGATCTGTTTCGTACGGAGGATGATCTGGAGCATTATTAGAGTCCCTGATAAGATCTCATTTCCTCCTCAAGGCCACTTGGTAAAGTCTGAACAAACAACGTGGAGCTGCTTCTCCAGCCGTGCTTTAGACACACTGGGCTGGAAGTGGAGGCATCCCAGATTTTCCTGCTCCTCATCCCAGCAGGTTTGTTGTGCTGCAGCCCTGGCCTGGGACAGCTGCCGGGTGTCTGGGCAGTGCAGCATCAATCTTAAAAGTCAGTCAGTATTTGGTTCTTACCACCCATGCTAAACTAACACAGGCAGCCACTGAGCCAGGAACCCCCAAAATACACCATGAAAAGAGCTTTGCCAGGCAAGGTTGTTCCCAAGAGGAGCAGCATTTGGGCTGGAGGAGGAGAGGGCGAGAATGGGGGAAGCTCAGGCAAGGCCCTAAAGGACATGATTGGGTAAAATATTCCAGAGATGCTCCTGAAAGTTCCCTCCATCCCAGAAATGAATAAAATTTACAGGCTTGGCTGTGTCCTGCATCCTCCTCTGTCTCTCAAACAACACAGCAGGAGCAGCAAACTTTGTCCTTACTCCAGGGATGGATGGGAATGTGCTCCCAGTTGGTGCCATGGGGTCTCCATCAGGGTGGGAAGGGCAGAGGGGGCCTCTCCATGCCCCCGGCCTCTCCATTCCTCCCTTTCTCCTCCCAGGAAACCCTACTTGGAATGCAGGCAGAGGCCAGCCAGGAGCAAGGGGAAAGATGAAGATCCTGCAAAGGCTGGGGCCCCTTTCCCATGGAGCCAGGCTGGGAGAGCTGGAGGTGCTCACCTGGAGAGGAGAAGGCTCCAGGGAGAGCTCAGAGCCCCTGTCAGGGCCTGAAGGGGCTCCAGGAGAGCTGGAGAGGGACTGGGGACAAGGGATGGAGGGACAGGACACAGGGAATGGCTTCCCACTGCCAGAGGACAGGGCTGGATGGGATATTGGGCAGGAATTGTTCCCTGTGAGGGTGGGCAGGCCCTGGCACAGGGTGCCCAGAGCAGCTGTGGCTGCCCCTGGATCCCTGGCAGTGCCCAAGGCCAGGTTGGATGGGGCTGGGAACACCCTGGGACAGTGGGAGGTGTCCCTGCCCATGGCAGGGATGGTAGGAGATGGATTGTAAGACCCCGTTTGTAAGAACCCAAACCTTCCTGGTATTCCCTGATTCCCTGATTCCCAGACCAGTAAGGGAGGAGCGAGCCCAGGGGGTCCGCGGGCCGTTCCCTCCCGGGGTCTGTGGGGGTTCTGTGGGATCACGGCTCCCACTAGTGGCTTCTCCCAAACGCATTCGCCTGCTGCATACCTGGAATTTTGCATCCTGGAATTTGGGGGACCACAGTCCTGCTTTCCTCTGCCCCGGGGCGCACAGGGATGCTGCACACAGCAGGAACACAGGAATCCCACTTAACCACACCTTAACTTTGCAAACTGCTCCCCAGAAAGGCCCTTTTGTGCTGCTGTACAGCCCAAGAGATGTCCAAATCTACCAGGACAAGGCCTGACCCTCATCTTGCTGAGATCTCCTGGGAAATAGGGGCCTGCCCACTAAATAACAGGCTACAGGATGTCCTGGGAATGCTGGGCTTGCAGATCCTCTGGAATATCAACCCAATGTTTGCTGAGTTACTCTCACAGCTGGGTCTGTTTCCAGAGGTGTTAAAAAAATACAGAGAATACACTGTGAGGGAGACCTGGGGAGCTTCGAGTGCCTCTGAAAGGTTAAACTGGCAGCTGGTTCTAAGAGGAATCAGTGGAAAATTCACATTTCATTGATCAGCATCAAAATTGTTGCTCCTACTTTGTACAGTACCTGTTGGATCGCTTAGCCTCCAAAATCCCCCCAAATCCATCACTTTTTAGGTAATTACTGCTCCATTACACCGAGTTTACTGTGATCTATTTGCAGTCATGGAATGAATTATCCCTTACCAGGGGAAAAAATGTATAAGTTTGGGGGAGCATGGAGAGAAGGGAATAAAGAGCAGAAAATAAAATCAATTCATGGCTCCATTAACACCCAACCACAAAGCTCCTCACCACAGTCCATTCCTGTACCTACAGCTCCTGGGCAGCCAGCAAAGAGCCTAAAAAGCAATTACAGAATAGAATTAAAATCACCTTTTTAAGCGAAAGTTCTCGAGACGCCTCCCTGCGAAGATTTAATCAGGCGGGTATTGAGTGCCAGTGCGATAATTGATTATTAAATCACTATAAATACACATCTGTACAAGGCTCCAGTCCAATTTCCCCTCTGCAATAAATATTTCTCGGGGTGTTTATTTAATCCACGCCTGCCCACGTGAATTTCCGTGATGGATCTTCGGCTGCCTGGATGCAAAGCAGAGCCTCGGCAACGCCGCCATCCATCAGCCACTAAGTTGCTGTTAATAACATTCCCTAGGGAGAAATTCCAGGCAAACAGTTATGAATTTAGTGATAGGGAGCCTCAATCATCTATTTAAGGAGAAAAGGTGAAGAGGAGTGCAAGGAGAAGGCTCTGAGCTGCGCAAGGATGGAGGGAAAAATTCTTGATGTATTTGGGGTTGAAATACCTCCTGAAATGGCTTTTTTTTTTTGTTTTCCCTTGGTTTTTAGGGCAATCCATCACACGTGTGGTTCCCCTTGTTTTGTCTCTTACTGGGGAGAGGATTTGGGGAGGGAGGGGAAGAGCAGCTCATGACCAAAGAGTCTCCAAACAGTTCTAATTGGTTCAGCCAAGCCCAAAAGTGCAGAAATTACAAGGGAATATGAGCATTCAGCAGGGGACGAGGTCCAAAGGGTGATGGGGATAATAAAATGTAAATAACCACAAAAATCCCTTTTTCCTTCAAAGTCCAGCCCAAGAGTTTTATACCCAGAGGTGCTGGCCTATGGCTTGGAAATGCTGTTTTCATGGATCTTGGCTACCCAAATTGGTTAAAAATATCTTGGTTTTGACACGAAGCCAAAGGAGAGGACCTGCACAGCCAGGAGTTCTGGTGGAGAGCATCTCCAGAGATCCTTCCTTCCTTCCTTCCTTCCTCCCATCCTTCCACCCTTCCACCTTTCCATGTTTCCATCCTTCTATCCTCCCATCCTTCCATCCTTCCATTGTCCCAGCCTTCCGTCTTTCCTCCCACCCTTCCATCCCTGTGTTCCTGTGTCGGCTTTATTGCCATTCTCTTTCTCCTTTAGATGAGATCAAAATTTAACAAGGACAAAATAAGCCCTGAATGAGGAGATTTTCGAGGCTGTTTGAAAGTCTAATGAGAACAGGGAATGATTCATAATTAAACACTTGGAGAATCCAAACCTCAGGGAAGGGAGTGAGGGGCTCTGCCCTGGCCACACCTGAGGCCCTACCCCACCCATGCCATGTTCCCCCTTCACCTGTCCTAAAAATGAGAAATTTAAGCCCTAAAATCTGCATTTTCCAAGAGGGAAACTGAGGCATGGGGAATCACTGATGTCCTTCAGACACCTGGAAACCCCTGGAGTTGAAGGGAAGAAGGGAAACTTCCCTGTTCTGCTAAGTGTTGAAATGCTAAATGAAAGGAACTTACCTTTGATTTTCCAGGGCTTCCAAACTTTTCCAAGGAGTTGCCCAAGTTGAGTCAACCCACAGCTTCAGAAGAACAATTCCTAGCACCACAAGGACAAAGTCTGGGAGGTATTTTGGGATAATTCACCTTCTTTTCCCTTTGCTAATCAATATTTCTTGATAGGGAGCTGCAAACTCTATCATTGAAGATTCCCAGCATTCCATGATTATGGTGTGATAGCTCAGAAGGGAAAATGGGATGCTTTATTTGGATTTTTTTTTCTTTCAAAGGTATTTCTCAGGATTATCTCACCTCCATCCCGGCTGCACCCACACATGGATAAATCGCTTCTCCGGTGTCACTTTTTGAAAGGATAAATGTTTCCGCTCCCAGGATATTTATTCCTTTTTGCTCTCATTTGACAGACAAATTGCATCATCCCAGGATTTCCCCGGCAAACTTTGGAGCAGCCAACTTGCCCCCAGGGATTTATTTCCCTATCAAACTGTCTTCTTTTGGAGGAGGATGTGGAATTTTGGGTCAGCCTGATGGATTTTGTGAACTGATGGATCTCAATCAGTGGATTTACATTCCCTGGATTGACTGATTTAATTACATGTTCAACAAAGAAGGGAACGTGATGGGGATGGAGCTGGGATGGGAGAGCAGGGGTCTCCTGGCTGCAGTTTACCAGGTGAAAATGAAGGTGACTTTCCACCTCAGATGGTCCTTTGAAGTCCAGCGTCACCGATATCTACAACTTCCTCCTGAGGGAACTGGAGGGGCAGCTCTGATCTCTGCTCCCTGTGGCAGGGACAGGACCTGGGGAGGTTTAGGTTGGATTTAGGGAAAGGTTCTTCCCCCAGAGGATGCTGGCACTGCCCAGGCTCCCCAGGGAATGGGCACGGCCCCGAGGCTGCCACAGCTCCAGGAGCATTTAAACACTGCTCCAGGGATGCCCAGGGCGGGATTGCTGCGGTGTCTGTGCAGGGCCTGGAGATCCTTGTTGATCACTTCCAGCTCAGGATATTCCATGATTTCTGACTTCCTGGAAGAGGACCCCACCATATCTGCAGCTGCAAAATCCCGTTTTCCCTCTGAAAACCCCAAGTTAGGGATTGTCTCTTGAAATAGCCTGTGAAAAGTGAAGGGTTTGTAGAACAGCACATAAAATCCTGATGTGCCGGGCTGCTTCTCTCTGTCTGGACACCCCTGTTCTCCCCTAAATGCAAAGGAGATTTTGGAGTCAACACCATTTGCTGTAAGAGCAGGATGGTAGAAAAGCAGAATCCTCTAATGGCTCAGAGATGTTTTACAGACCTTAATAACTGCGGGCTCACAACAACTCAGCAAGAAATAGGGAATGTAATCATCCCCATTTGCAGGAAGAAGAAAAATAGATACACACGAATCAAATGAGGAGCTGAGTGAAGTCTTACCGGGAGCTGGGGGAGCTCTCCATTACCTGATGTCTTAAAATCAGTGCTGAATCTCCTTATATCAATCATACTCTGCCTCTGCCAGGAAGAAGAAGTGGCCGGGTTCAAAACAGGCTCTTTGCCTCTCTCCCTCCTTCCCTTCCTTCAGGAATGTGTTTTTCAACTGAAAAATGAGGAAAATTCACTTTTCTTCAAGCAGCTCCAGCCAGACTTTATGAGATTGGTCCTGATTTTTTCAAGAACACTCCCGAGGAAGAAGAAATGGGCCTGCCTGGCAAGCACCAGGCTCCAAATCCTCCTGTGAGAATAATCCTGGGATGTTGCGAGCAGCTTTGGCTTGACGGAAAACAAATCAGATCTTCAGGCGTGATTTTCTCTCCAAATGTTTTGAGAGGGGGGCAGATTTGTCCCAATTTCCCCAATGCGCCCCCTTCCCACACATCCTGAGCATCATTAAAGCACAAATACGAATCCAAAAGATAAGGAATTGGGGGATTGAGGGGTATAAGTGTGTAGGGACACCTTCCACTATCCCAGATGGCTCCGGACCTTGTCCAGCCTGGCCTTGAACACTTCCAGGGATGGGGCAGCCACAGCTGCTCTGGGCAACCTCTTCCAGTGCATGTGAAGCATGAGGCAAACCAGCTGTTCTTTTCCCAAATTGTTGAACATGGAGCAGGGAAGCTGAGAGAGATTAGAGCCTGGCACACAAATCCTAGCATGAATTCCATATCCAGCCAGCGCTGCCAAGGGTTTTTGTTTGCAAATTGCCTGCAAACAGATTGGAGAAGTCCCCACCATATTCCTAGTCTGAAAATTTTTGCAAATTTCTTCATGGTCTGAGGATCGATTGGAGTCCAAAATGTGATTATGGAATCTACAATTCCCAGTTGCACAATTCCCGCTGGCCAAGCCGAGGCCTTTTGATGTTACACCATAAATACACAAGAAAGGAGTCAGAAAGTCAGCTTTAAAGCTGGAAGGGAACAAAATCATCCAGCTGGACCTCCAAAAGCTCTGTTGGTTGTTGGTCAAACTTCCCAAAAAACCAACTTTTAGGAAAAGCCGGTGCCTGGTTTCAGCACCCTGAAGTGGTAAAGACTTCACTGCCTTCTGCAGCTGACTGAGCTGAGGTTTAATTCCCCACCTGTTTAATTTGTATCTGAACATTTCTAATTCACATTCAGCTCTTGTGACAGCTTTGCTGAAGATCCTTTGGCTCTCTGCAGCTTCTCCCAGTGTGGCTGCCCATGGACTGACAATTTCCCTCCATTCCAAGTGCTGCACTTGGATTTTCCAAAGCCAGGACCCTTCATTTGCAAATTTGGGTTCCAAATCAAACCAAGTTTTTTTTCAAAGCAAGAGAGCACCTCCGCTAAAACCCAACTGGCCCACCACAAACTGGGAATTTTGTGATCAAGGAGAGGTTTTGAAACATTCCTGGCAGGGAAGATCTGAAGGAAAAGTTTGTTTTCTGGGAAAATTCATGCCAGCAGAGCTCGGCTGGCTCTGTTCAAGGTGAGTGAGCACAAAAGGGTCAAGCTGCAGCTGTCTCTGGAATTAAAATAAATTATCCTCTTTCAGATGCCTCCTTAACGGCTCTGCTCTGCCGGATCCCGCAGCTTGGAGGTGAGCTGAGACTGCTCCTAATAATCAGCTCATTACATCCATGAATTATGCACACAGCCTGGTATTATTATTAAACTCCTGACACCAGCCCAGCAGCTGGAGGCTCCCTGGTTGTCATCCTTGACTCCTGGTGAACATGCTGGCCAATATTGCTTCCGTGTGACTCCGTGCTCTTCCATCTGTCTGCACATCCCCACTTTTTGTTTTGTGGGGTTTTTTTGGTTTGTTTTTTTTTTTTTTTTTTGTGTTTCAGGCACCTTTTGTTAAAAGCTTGTTCAGTCTCTCACAGGGGATTGGCATGTCCCACGCTGGGGTCACAGATCAGGGGAAAAATGCATTAAAACTTCACGTAGACTTTGGGTTTAAGGAATTAAAGACATTTGCTCAGCTCAGGGGGAAATGTGCTGGGCATGGCACAAACTGGGATATCTGGTCCTTACAGCCGTGGATTTCCAGTCCCAGCTCTCCAGTGCTCCTGCTACCTTATCTCTTCCAGCCTTTGCACCTTTCTGGGAGAAACTGCTCATGCTCCGAACTCAGATCCTGCCTGTGCTGTGCTCTTCCAGCTCTTCCCAGGAGGCCCGGATCCTGCAGGAACTTCTACATGCTGCTCTTGTCCAAATATTATTAGAGATGAGTATTCAAAGAAATTTGTTTTCCACTGTTTTCTTGGTTCTGCTCAGTGCACACTCAGTGTTTAAATGATATTGGAGAGTGTGGATGAGAGGGAGAGAGGAAAAAGGGGAGGGAGGGAACACATCTGGTGCTTTGAGGAACTTCATTTGAGGCTCAGAGCTTCTTCCTCTCAACTTCTCACAGGGCTGTGCACGGAGAGCCCATCGAGGAACCTCTGGATTGACCACACAGACGGGACCTCTGACACTTTGGGAACCATGTGTTTCATTTATCTGTCACCTTTGTTTACTCTCATTTGTATACTTAACTAATTTGACTTGACACAATAAGGGCATGACCATGAGAAGCAAAAGACATTGCTTAAATATTTCATAAAATGCTTTAAGAGAAAAAAGAGGCGTGAGAGAATAAAGTCCTGGCTCCTTGGTCCTGCTCGTTTTTATTAGAAAGAAAGCAGTTTGGGGGGAAATCGCCATCATTACCTCAGATTCTGCATGAATGCCTAATAAAACTCCTAAGGATATGCGAAATATCCGTGTGTTCACTAATGGGAATTGATTCAGCATTTGATCCATTTTTAAGCAGATTTAATGACGTTTCCTTGTCTGTGTCTCCCCGTGGTTCATTATTCCATTAAGTGCCATTTAGGCTGGGTGATGTGTGTAGAAGGGAACAGCTTGTGATGGCTTTTGTTTAACAAAGCCCTCCCTGGTGCTCCCGCGGGCTCCAAACCAGTGACAGGTCCCATCCCAGCACGGTGGCCGCCACGGCAGTCACATGAAAGATGCATGGGATCAGCTGGGAGTCAACTGGTTTTGGCAGTTGTGCTCCTCGCTGATGGATTTGGGGCGGGATTAACAATTTAAACCCAGCCCTTGTGTTAACATCTCCCTCTCTCATTAGCAGGGGCACTCCTGGAACAGCTGCAGAAGAATCCCCTTGGAATAACATGGCAATCTGGATTGGAAGATTTCCTGCTGGATTTGGGGTGTTCTCCTGTTTTGCTCCTTGGGGTGCTTTGCAATGTGTTGGGGCTCCGGTGGTTCCTGATCATTTCCCAGGGCTTGGCCTTGACCAAGAGCTGTGGGAAGAACCACGAGGACAGGTCTGGCCTCATCCCATTCTCCAACAGATCAAGTTGCGTCTTCCTTGGTTCTGAACCAAACTGTTTTGCCTTTTAGGCCCTTTCCTTTGTCTCACAGTCTAAATTTAGCTGCTGTTCAATCGTGGCCTTTAACTTCAGCCATTATTTCCTCCCTTTGTTTCTCTTCCCTGACATATTTATAGAGAGCAGCCGGGTCTCCGCTCACTCTTCGCCTGGGAAGGCTGGAGGGGCCTGGCTCTGATCCTTCCCCCTCCCAGGATTGCTCTCCCTTCTCAAGGACAATGAGGTTGCTCTTTGTAGCAGCTGTTCCAGGGCCACTCCAGCCTTTCCCAACAGTTGATATTAAAAGTGTCCTGTGGGTGTCAGAGACAATCTCACCTGGGACTGGCACACCAGCAGGAATCCATCATCATCCTGACTGGAAATGGCTCCTTCCAGATGTTCCTGAAGGAAAATGCTTCAAACAGTGAGGGCAGCAAATNTCCCCTTCCCCGTGCTGGAGCATGTCCCGGGCAGGGAATGGAGCTGGGAAAGGGGCTCAGCCTGGAGAAAAGGGGGCTCAGGGGGATCTTCTGGCAGGCTCTGCTCCCAGGGAACAAGGGAAACAGCCTCAAGTTGTGCCAGGGGAGGTTTAGTGAGGAAATCTATTTATTAAGGAAAAATTCTTCATGGAAAGGACTGTCCAGCCCTGGCACAGCTGCCTGGGGCAGTCAGGGATTCCCCATCCCTGGAGGGGTTTAAAAGCTGTGTGGATGTGGCACTTGGGGACATGGGCTAGGGGTGGACTTGACAATTTTAGGTCAGCCCTTGGACTCAGTGATGTCAGAGAGCTTTTCCAGCCAAAGGACTCAATGATTCCATGATTGCAGCTGTCCCACGGGGTGCTGACCTCACAGGGAGCTCCACACCTCACCTGGCACTGGGATGAGCCGATATCAGGGCCCAAACTCTCCCCTCAGTCCAGCTTCTCCAAGCCAGGCCTAATGTGGCCACTCCACCTCCTCACCCAACTCCCAAGCACAGACCGTGCCCAGACCTGCCCAGAAAGATGTTCCCAGGCTCGCTGGCTCCCAGAGGTGCCGGAATAAAGGAGAAGGGACTGCCGTGCATCTGCTCTGAGCTCAGCAGGATCCAGGCCATTGAAATGCAGAGTAAAGTGGCAATACTCACTGACTGGAGCCAGGGGGTGCTGGAAAGCATGCATGGAAATGTTTGAGGTGACCTGGCCCCCCACAGCAGAGCCACTGCAGCCTTAGGACAGCGTCAGTGCCACCAGCACCCACGCAGCGCCACTTAAAGGCAATACCCTAAGGCCCTGTGGAAACTCCTGACTCAAATTCATGCTACAGCCAGTGACATCTTCAGCCTCAGCTCACCCCAACCAGAAAGGCGCTGACACATCCCCACACAGGCAGGGCTTGCTTTGCATGGTGCGGAGTAAGAGAAAAAAAAATCAATATCACGCAAAATAAAGGCATTTTCAAAAATAAACCCAGCCATGATTCACTTGATTTCAGAGCCTGTGCCCACAGCCCTCGTGTGTAACCTGCTGGCAAAGCCGAGCAGAGAGCAGAGCTGGATCCTGGCCAGTAATTACAGTGATCAAGAGAATTGAAATGTTTTGCAAAGCTTGCTTGGCTTTTATAGGTGAGCTGCAGAACAAGACAGCTTGGAAGTCTCCTCGCCTTTAACAAAGATGCCATTTCATTATTCAAATGAGCAGGTACCGTGGAGTGGTGATTACACAGCTGGTATATGCCTTTCCCTGAGACTCCAGATCTTTGGGGGATTTTGCTGTCTGATTCCGAGGGAAAATGGGAATAGCAGGGCAGATGATTGCTCCTCAGGTGGGCTGTGCTTGGTGGATGTGATAGCTCCCCCCGGAATGCTTCCAAATTCCATGCTGGAGGAAGTCAGGCTGCACAGAGCTGGGATGGCCCTCCAGAGCTCTCCAAAATGTCTGGCAGGAGGTTGGTAGCATGAAGTAAATGGGAAACTGAGGCAGGGAGAGATGAATCCTGTTTGGAGCTGACCCAGCTGAGAGATTGGATGAGGGACAGTCAGATAAATCAGTCTGGGCTGGTCAGGTCTGTCTGCAGGGACCAGAGGGACGGTGCCAGACCTGGGGCATTTGTGCCCCTGTGCCTGCCCTTACCTCTATCGAGAAGCATCACAGCAGCAACCAAAAAAAAAGACAGAAAAAAATGAAAGGGAAATGTTATTTAGGAGAAAAAGCATTAAAAAAGAATCACTTCTTCTCCTTAAGTAACAGCAGCAGAGTCTGAATCCTGCTCATCATTTCGAAGTGCTGACTCATTTACCACTTGAAATGAATTGAGGGCTGTTAAAGGGTTTATAGAAGATTTCATTAAATATGGATTGAGCCAGCTTAAGATGGAAATTGTTATAAAAGCTGGCACTGGCTCCGAGAGCCAAATGGTTCCGTTTATTACGGAGATATTTTACTGCTGCCTCTGGCCCGAGCCCCGCGGCGGCCGCAGAACGGCAAAGCAGAGTGGCGTGGGAAGGGAGTGAGGTATTCCAGAGTGGGAAGGGAGTGTGGTATTCCAGAGTGGGAAGGGAGTGAGGTATTCCAGAGCGGGAATGGGACTGTCACATTCCAGAGTGGGAATAGGACTGTCTCATTGCAGAATGGGAATAGGACTGTCTCATTCCAGAGTGGGAATGGGACTGTCTCATTCCAGAGTGGGAATGGGACTGTCTCATTCCAGAGTGGGAACGGAGCTGCCACGTCCAGAGTGGAGGCAGATCTCACATGTCCAGTGTGGCTCTTTTCCCTGCAGGGCTGTTGTGGGTCCAAACCACAGGGCTGATGTCACCATATTCCAGAATCCTAGAATCCCAGAGTCCCAGAGTCCCAAAATGGATTGGAATTGGGTTGGAAGGGACCTTAAAGCCAATTTCTTTCCCTTGCCTTGGCCAGGGACACCTTCTGCTGCCCCAGTTTTTTTCCAAGCCCCTTCCCACCTCTGCCAGGATGGGGGCAGAGATGGATCTGAGCTTCCCTGTGCCACTCCAGCAAGAATGGGAAAACCAAGCCCAGATCTTTGAGGTGATGTGAAGGATACAACAGACACCCTTCAAACTGCATTTCTGGACAAACCCTGCACTCTGTGCTATACCTCACACCAGCTCTGAGCCTCTCCTGGGCTTTGGGATCACCAGTAAAAGGGTTGGGGCGTGAGGCAGTGCCCAGCTCCCAGTTTCCCTGGAACAGCAGGGAGCTAAGCTGTCCATGCCTTCACCCTTTGCTGGACCCGACCCATCCTGCCTGTTCCCAACCCATCCTGCCTGTTCCCAACACATTCTGGCTATTCCCAACACCTTCTGGATATTCCCAATATGTTCTGGCTATTCCCAGCTCTCCAGCTCCAGGCACTGGGATGGTGCTGTGTGAATGAAGGGATTTGTCAGGACCAGGACAACATTAATGTCCCCCCAGGCGAAGCACAGCTGTGTTTGCACTCCAACACGATCCCGACAATTAAAACAACTGTACCTGCATTTATCATATTGATGGGATGGAGCACGCTTGGCTGCACCCAGGCTATTCCAGTACATTATTCATGGGGTCTGATACATTACAACTGTTTTCATCTCACTTTATAAATGTGCAGGGGGTGAGAGGGGCTGTGGGAAGATGAGGAGAAATGCCTGTGGAGGCAGGACAGTGTCTGTCCATCTACCACTGCTGGAGTGACATTTGTCTCAGCCAGAGTATTTTAGTTCATTTCAAACTGAGGAATTCAGCAAGATGGAAATTTTCTGGCTCCAATGTCCCCCATCAGCATGAAGCTGTGAATTTGAGCCATGTGCAAACTGTGGTGCAGAACTTGGCCTTGAAGGCTGTTGTAGAATTTGGGGATAGTTTGGGGTGGAAAGACCTTCAAGTAGATCAGAGGCACAAACACCACAAGTTATGGGAGAGTTGACTTAGAGACAGCTGTGGGAAAAGTGGCTCTTTAATGCTGAGGGTGAAGGGACCTCTGACAGGTGCCCAGAGTGTTTTCAGTGCCTGAGCCTCGAGAGCCGTGCCTGGAAACACATTCAGAATAAAGGCACTGATTTCCTGCTCACATCTGCTTGTTAACTCTGACATCCCCAGGGGAATGGGGGAAAAATTCCCACCACACACAGAGAGGTGAGGAAGAAGCTGGGGGAGGATTCCCTGCTGGGAAAACAGCAGGCAGTGTCACCTCCAGGCAGCAGCAGGGGTGACAGCCTCCTCTGCAAGGTGAGGTGAGGAGGTGCCAGCCTGCCTGGGGCCATGGGTAGAACCCACAGGTCCCACTCTGGAAGTTCCAGAGGGGTGATGTCTCCTCAGGCTGGGCTGACACCTCTCTCCAATCCCACCTCCTGCCTACCGCCCGATCTCTGGAGCTGCAGCTCTTTTATTTCGCACTTGTGTCCCTATTTTTGGCTGGTGACAATGCTCATCACAAGCTGGTTGTGCTCATACCCTTGCAAAGCCTGCACTGCATTCAACAGCACCTCTAAATGAACTCCTCAGCCCCAAAATTAACCAAATCAGACAAAACTATATCAAAAAAAGAGATGAGGGTGGAAGCCTCCATGACTTTTTGTCCTCCGAACAGGCAGTGGCAAATGAAAAGGGGCTGGGGTCGTTACTGACAGCACCAAACAATTAAAGATTCTCGTGGTTGATTTGCTTATGTTGAGACAGTTATTTTTAAAACCAGGAACAAAATAAGTTGCTTCACCTTTGCTGAACCTCATCTCTTTACAGCAGGGAGAGACAAGCTGAGCTGGCTGAATTTTCTTTTATTGGAGTCTTTTGATTTTTCTTGGACATCTACCTGGAACATTAAATGTCCTTTCTCTCCCTGTAGTCCAGCTAGGGCAACAAAATATGAGAATCTTTCAGCTTCTGTTATAGGAGAAAAATGCCTTCACCTTGTGATAAAGAAGGATGAGGCACTTTTTCCCAGAAAGATACAAGAATTTACAAGTAACACGTTCAAAGATCCCCAGAACTGCAGCAGCAGCTCCCTGAATGAGGAGAGCAGCAGTTGCTGGGCTTTTGTTGTGGGTGGAAATGCTCACACATCAACCCCTTTGGATAAAGAAAAGGAGAATTTGGGCTCCGTTTGCTTTCCTCATTCAGAACGTAGCGATGAGATGTCTGCTGTGCCCTCCTCAGTGACCAGGAGGTGACACCCCCAGGTCCCTTCTCTGTGTCTGACCTTCAGGGGTGGTCCTGGGTGCAGATGGGGCCTCCTGCACCCTCGGATGCTCATCCCAGCCTGCGGGTCCCCAGCGCTGCATGGGGAACGTCCCCGCTGGTATCTGCAGTGACAGATGCTGCGGCCACCAAAGGGGTTTCAAGGTTGCTGAAGGGTGGCAGCAATCCCTGCAGCACAAGGGCATGGTCTTTGGAAGCTGCCAAATGTGCAGCAGCAGCACAGGGCAGGAGTGGAGTCTCTGGAGGGACTCAAAGCCGCGCGGTGTGGCAGTCGGGGACAGTCACTGGTGGCCTTGGCAGCTGTGGGGGAACAGTTGGATTGCATGACCTTAAAGGTTTTTTTCCAACGTGATTTCATGACATGGGGCTGTGGCAGGAGGAAGGAATGGGGACCATCAGTGGATGCAGGGGACGGGAAAAGCTGAGAGCCAAAGGGGAAGAAGGCCTTGCGTGACAGGGAGGGTGAAGTGTCCCTTATCAAAGTCCCACAGACTCGGAGGCTGCACTGAGACCTTTCCTGGGAAATCCCTTTAAAATTAAACCCTCAGACCTTTCCTCAGAAATCCCTCTAAAGCACATGGGGTCTAATAAGAGATGTCTCCCCTATGACAGACTCTAGGCCTTTCCCAGGCCATTTTGGGAGGGGGTGGAAGCTCCGAGGCAGCAATTGGCTCTGGGGATCAAACAAAATGTGCCACAAACCCCACTTGTCTCAATATCTTCCCATTCCATGTGATGGCTGCCTGGCTGCTCTGCCCTGGTTCATCACAGCTGCTGGAGCCCATCCTGGCTGGGCCAAACCCAACCCCTCTGCCCGCTGGCAATGCTCAGCTGGAGCAGACTGCCCGGGAAGGGAAATCCTGGCCAGGCCCCAGAGAGGCCATAACATCTCTGACACCATTCATCCTCTCCTTGAGGCCTCCTCTTTCTTTGTATTTCGCCCTGAAGCCCAGCAATTCTCCTTGGAAATGGCCAGAAAAGAGACAATTTGGGCAAACCCTGTTTTATCTTTAGCTCAGCCTTCATTTCTAAGAAACCAGGCTTGTTGTTTTCTGTACTGTTTTTGTGTCTCCTTAAAGCTGTCCTGTCATTGACGAAGCAGAATAAATCCAGTCATTCTTCCTTTTTTATTTGTCTTAGATCCTGGTTTTTGTTTATAGCCAGAGCCTGGAGCAGGAATGAGCAACCTCCAGCTCGGGGCTGTCCCTGCTCCCTTCCCTCAACCTCATCCCACCTGAGGCAGCTCACAAAGCTTCCCTCATGGCACAGCTCTTCTCTGGAGCCCTCCCAGACTCCAGAGGGACAATTCTCTTTCATTTTGTGGCAAAGAAGGTTTGTTTTTGCAAAATGGAGCAAACCTGTCCAGTGAGAGCTGAGAGAGAGGGCAAATCCCTCTTGTTTGCTCCAGAAGACTCTCTTAGTCCTTCTGGGTCACTTGAAAATACCCGAGAAAAATCAAGGAGTTTTTAATTTTGGGGATTTCCCTTCTGAATGGCCAAGGGATGCTTGGTCAGGATCCTTGTTTCTCCCTGGGAAATGCCCCAGTGCAGGCTGACACAAACACTGAATAGAGAGTTGCAGGATTGGGTTAATTTTCATTCTGAGCATTTAGGAATGAAGTAGAACTTTCCAGCCCTTTTTTTTTCCTGCAACTTTTAGACCTAAAAATGGATTTCCTCCTTAACAAAAACTGAGTTTTTGCCCTAGACAGTGCCTGGGGCTGATAGGGCTTTGCAGAACATCCCAAACCTCCTGGGACCTGCAGAGCTGGATCTGGGGACCCAACTTTTACCCAGACAGCAGTTCAGGACTGCTCCATAATGAAGATTAAACACCTACAAAGTTTTAGTGATGTCGCGGAGTTTCCTCCAGGGCACATTAGGAAGAGAGGACCTGCAGAGCTGGGCTTTGATGTGGGAACAGTCACCTGGGGAGGCCGTTGGCTCCATCCAAGAGTTCGGACAAGCAGCTGTCAGGAATAGTTTAGGTGGGTTTGATGGCTTGAGGACAAGAGCTCAGACTACAAGACATCCCCAGCCCCTGCCAGCTTGTACAGGTTACCCAGGGGCATCCCGAGAACTGGGCTCTGAGATAAAAAATGCAAATAAAAGCAGCAAAGCTCCTTTAAAAACACCCGGTGGACATTCAGGTTGAGAATTGTGTTGGGGTTCAAGCCCTCAGGGTTTTGATTTTGGGGCTTTGGGAAGGATGTGGCAGGATGGTGCCCCCAGGAGTGGTCACACTTACAGAAATCCTGCCTGGGGATGGAAGGCTGCCGGATAAGAAGCAGCAAGTAAATGAAGTGTATGGGAATTAATCTGAGCAAATCCAGTTTGGGGCTTATTAGGCAATTGATATGCAAGGAGAGGCTGCTCTTAAAGCACATTTAGCCCTAGGAGGAGATTTTTGATTCATCTCCTTCAAGGTGCCAGAATGCACCACCAAGGAAATGCTGTAAATATTCCCCAATAATTTGCCAGAGTGGCTTGGCTGTGGCCAGAAGTCCCCCAAGGGCCAGGGAGAGGCTCCATCCCTCTGGCCCAGCATTCCTGGCAGGCTGCTGAAATGCCGGAGACAACAATTAATGTCAATTGCTGCAGTCACTTCCTCGACAGACTCTGATCTGGATTGATCCACTGGCTCAGTTTTGTTGTTGGGGATAGAATTTCTCATTTCAAGACATAAATCTCTCCCTCATTTATCAATGCAAAGATTTGTACCGTTAATAGGCGCTGGCAGTATCTGTAATTCCACATGCTGGGCTGGGAGACTATCTCAGGGCTAGGGAATGGCCTCCTCAGGAAGGAAAAAAATTACTAGATTAGAAAAGGCAGGAGCACCAATATTTCTGCAGTTTATTGCCAGGATGAATTGAAGTCTTGGCCCTATTACACTGATAACAAACCCAGCTTCAGCAGGGCCAGGGTGTGCATGGAAATATCTGCAGGAATAACCAGCGATGGTTTGGGATCTTGATTTTTTTATTATGTGGGGAAGCCAAGACCTCTGGGATGAGAAACATCAGCCTATGGGAGAATAAACAGTCGCAGATCCTTGACCAAAATTCTGCTTGGTGCAAAGGAGAGGAGGCTTGAAAACTGCTCTGATCATTTCCCTCTGTCCTCTACATTGTTATGGGAGAGGGGTCTATGTCCAGATCTCCAAGGCACCTCTTCTTCCACCCCTCCAACGCTCTCCCCCCACAGCATCCAGCCCCTCCAGTGTGGCTCTCCTGATCTTCCCCAAGGCTGCGCCCTAAATCCACAATGTAGCCCTGATTTTTCAGCCTTCTGTTTGTATCTCACAGTTCATAGTTGTTAGGTTGTTTCTCACACACGGATGTTATAAACAGAAGCAATGTTTTCCTTAAGTCTAGGTAGTTTACATTCTTTGTCTTAGAGCTATGGACAGTTGATGGACAGTTGTCTTGACCAGTGGGATGGGGAGAGGTGTCAACCTTCTCCCCCAGTGCCTGGCCTTTGTAGAAATACTATAGAAGTGGAGTCAGATCTTTTAATCTACAGCTCGCACCTTCTCACCAAAGTGAGTGTGTGTGTGTTGAACAGCGACACGCGTCCATCACGGCATGGAGAGGGAGCAGCCAGCTTCCAACTCCTCCTGCTTTCAAGAGCACCTGGAAGGGCTGCAGCTCGGGAAGGGAAGGGGAAGGAGCTCGTTTGGCAGGTGCAGGCAACAACTGCTGCCATCTGCTCCTCTGCCCCGGCTGGAATTCCTGGGCGTGTCTGCAGGACACAGGCGATGCCCCAAACCTGCCAGCCACGGATAATGGAAATAAAAATTGTCCTCTCTATGGTTTCCTGCTCTGCTCCAGCAGGGATTTGGTAGGGTTTTCCCCCTCATTCCTGCTCGTGGTGGTTTGCAGGGTGTCCATCTCTGCTGGCTTCCCACCGGATTTGGGGACAGGTTTGGGCAATTTCAGACAAAGTCTGGGATAGGCTGGAAGGTCCTTCATGGTTTGTGGCAGTTTCCCTGCCTGTGATGCTGCCATGGTGATCCCACACTCACAGCAGTCACAGAGTCATGGAATGGTCTGGGTGGGAGCGGACCTTAAAGCTCATGTTGTTCCACTCCTTCCATTTGGAACCAGATGGCTCCAGACTGCATCCAGACTGGCCTTGAATTCTTCCAGGGATGGGATGTCCACAACCTCTCTGCGCAGCCTGTTCCAAACACCACCAGGAATCAGAAAACAGGGAAATTTTGGTGCTCATTGGAGCCACATCTCCAAATATCTGATCCAAAGTGCTGCATTTCATGGCAGAAAACTGAAGAGAACCAAATCCACTGGGAAAATATCTCAGGTTTTGTTCACTCAACACAGCAAAGCAGAGGCTGGTGGAAAGGGTGTCCCAGAAAGAACAGAACAGGTCAGGAATTTTTATTCCTAATTTCCTCTCTGGCAAACTGGGGATGATGTGCAGGACAGTCGGGATGTGTGGATGTCCTGCATTGCCTACAGAAGTGACAAAAGTCATTTTGAGTAGGGACCACCTTGATTTATTGCACTGGAAGAGGTAAAAGGACACATCCATTAGAAAATGAGTGCTGTGGGCACCTTATCCCTGCGGAATGTGTGACCAAGTTCCTTATGGAGAGAGATGAAACGCCCCAAATTGATGGAAACTTGTTGTCATGGGATGAAATTTCACAGGTACAGGAATAAATCCCTGGCAGCCATGGGAGTGCAAGATTAGATTTCTCTGATAGCGATC
The DNA here is from genome assembly GCA_013397315.1 of Donacobius atricapilla. Taxonomy (NCBI): domain Eukaryota; kingdom Metazoa; phylum Chordata; class Aves; order Passeriformes; family Mimidae; genus Donacobius; species Donacobius atricapilla. The sequence continues at coordinate 15,101 of WBMY01004797.1, read as the reverse complement.
TTCAAAACACCCAAATCCAGGATTTCTTCCCCTGGATGACGAAAAGGAGTGGGATTTTGGCAGGGTGGATCCCCATTGAGGGTGACACCCAAATCCTAGCCATCCTGACCAAAGCACATGTGGGAGGGACAAGGACACAGGACAATTAATTTCTTCCTTTCTGAGTAGGCTCCTGCTTTGACTTGAATTCTGAAAACCCTCCGGAAGGCAGGGAGAAAAGAAAGGCAGGGTTTCCGATAAGCCAGGTTCAAAGGGAAGCATGAAATTTGGATGGACGTGGAGCCAGAGCAGCCCAGCCTCAGCTCAAAACCAGCGAATGCCTGCAATATAGATTTCATTTAGATTGAAGGATTTGTTTAGTGTGCATATTAGAAAACACTGCCCTTATTAATTCTCCTCCTTTTGGGATCTTTCCCGGTTTGTTTGGGTGTTTTTTGAAGCGAACAATTTCAAAGTCAATTGAATCCTAGGGGAAGGTGTTGGCTTGACAGGTTTTAAGCTCAAATTTCTTCATTTACATGCAGAGATAGCACAAGATTGGGAAGGGTAAACTTTCCATCTGCTCTAATAGGCAAGGGTTGGGAATAGAAGGAAGGAAAAGTGCATCTGTAGGTCTTCAAATTTTAGTCGGGGTGTAAGCCATGGATCAGGCACCACCAAATTCAGTCTATTTGGAGTTTTCCTAAAACAAACAGCACCTGGACTCAGGTGAATGGGAATAAATCTCCTGTCTATGTTTTATTTCTATTTTCTGTGAGTTTTCAAACACATGTGCAAAATGGGATTGGATTCAGATACAGGGACCCAAAAGGTGCCTGTGGTGCCTGTCCCAGGGGATTTTCCATTGCTCCAGTTGGACAGTGCTCCTTTCTGCTGGCAAGGGGGCACCGTGCCCGCTCCAGGAGTTGGATGCAGCCCAGCACATCTCATTTCACCTCATGTAGGTCAGCCCAGCGCCAGCAGATGGGCTTGTCATGGAGCTGGACGCTAATTCCATCATTCCTTCCACCCAGACACACCCTGGGAGGGCAGGGAGGCTGCGGCACCAGCAGCCACTGGGGCAGGAGGGATCAAAAATAAATTCCGTCTTCCATTAATATTTAAGATTTCCCAGAACTTTGAGGGAGATTCACTGAGGGGTGATCCAAGGTATTGCAAATCGGGGAAAAAAGGGAGACTAAAATGTGACATTTATCCCTGCCCATGGCAGGGGGTTGGATCTAGAAGATCTCTAAGATCTCTTCCAGCCCAAGCTTTCCATGATTCCATGATTTTTCAGCTTTTTTTTTACCAAAAAATGTGATTTTTAACATAGAGGTAAAAATGTATTTCAGAAGATGCTGAAATGAAATATCTCTAAATAACAATTTTCAGCCTCTTCCCCTCCACTCCCAATAACAAAAGCTGCTGAAAGCAGGTATGTTTGGAGTCTTATTGTGTTTTCCCCTTTATCTCCTGGTTTCAGGGGTCCTTGGAGGTTCTCCCATGTTCTCTGCACTGTAAGGAGAGCAAAGGCCCTGCCCTCCTGCTGTAGCACACAGCCCAAACCTCAGTTAGGAGTTTCAGAGGCAGAAAATCCCCTTTAAGGGTCGTTTTGGCTGAATTTGACCCTGCACTGACATTCTCCTGGCCTCTTGCACAAACTGAGGTCATTAAGCTTGGAGCTGCCTTTGGTTTTAAGAGAGGAAAGAAAGGCCAAAGACACACTCCTTGCTTCCCCCTCTCTCCCTCCTTCCCACTCATCTCCTCAGCCCCTGCAGGTTGCTCTGCGAGGAAGGGCTTTGGATATAAATAAATACAAACCCCCTCGGGATGCCCAGCGCTGACAGTTCCAGCGCAGAGAAGCTCCCGAAGTTCAAAGTTTAATGCAAAAGTCTGAAGTGACCACAATTTATTCCAAATTGCTTCGCTTGATCCGATGACCCCGGGACATTATCTCAGGAGGAGGCAGGGATCGGTAGCCGGGAGCGGTGGGAAGGCAGCGGGAGCACGGATGGGAGACAGCTCTGCCAAAGGAGGGCTCTGCCTGCAACCACAAGGCTGAAACAGCCTTTGGGGTTTTAAAGAGCCTTGGAGAGACATTTTCCTCTGGAGAAGCTCAGGGATTTGAAGCCCACGTGAGCAATCAACATCAAGCATCCCGCGAGAGGGATCAGCAGGGACTGGGCTCCCCTGGCCATGGCTACCCCACGGCATGTGCCAGGCAGCTGGGGGCCAGGGATGAGGGAAATTTGGGTTGAACTCCCTGAGTCCCTGCCCAGGGTGTTTTGGAGCCAAATTCCCTCCTCTCTGTTTCAGGGCACGAGCATTGGGAATAGCTGTGAGTGTCCAGGGGATTCACAGCACAGTGAGGCCCTGGAGGGAGGTTTTGTGATAAAAACCCAGTAAAAACTAAGTGGATTGGAGTCCTCAGAGGCGGAGCAGTCTGGATTCTGACAGACACACACTGTGATGTACTGGGATGGTCCTGTGCCCGGTTGTGCCTCTGATAACCCACAGCCTGATGCTGGGAGTAGGGTCAGGGTTTATTCTCCTGCCTCTTGTTTCACTTTTGGTTTTGCTAATTGAGTTCTGGAGGGGGCCAAGGTTGTCTTGACCTCATCTGTGACTCCAGGGACAAATCCTGTGTCTGTCTGGGCTGGACTCTGTGATCTCTTCACACTCAGGGCAGCCTTTTGCTTCTGCTAAATAATCCAAATGGATTTCAAACCCCCAAACCTTTACAGCAGCAATATTTCGGATTTCTGTGTGTGCTGGGGAATGTTGGAAGTGGCAGCTTCTTTGAGGCTGAATCAATCGACAGAAAAGCACTGATTTCTCTGAGCTCCCAAACCCTTCTGGGTCAATACAAGAAAATGAGACTCTCAGATGAAGCCGTGAATGGTTTGTGCAGAGCCTCCAAGTCCTGGCTTCGTGACAGGATTGGAAACAGGAGTCATAGGTTTTCAGGAAACCTGACTCTCTTTCCGGTCATTTCTCGTAACAAACCCTTCTTTTTTTCTGCCTTCCCCAATCACATTGATAGGACAATGACAGTCCCTGCCAAGATCTGCATGTGGATGGAGCATCACATCCCACTGGTCCCCAGGATGTGCTGGGATCTGGCAGTGACACCTCCCAGAAACCTCCACCGTATGAAATCAGAGTCTCCAAGGAGCCAGATGATTGAAATCCTGGGTATTTCAGATGGGATTTGAGGGGGATGAACCCTTGTCTTGATCTAAAGCCACCAATGTGAGTGGCATTCCCAGCTGGCATGAGGGAGTTTTGTTCCTACTTGTCATGGCACTCGCAGAAATCATTATTCAGTCCATTTTGGGGAGGAAAAGGATACAAATAAGTAACTGCAACTCCTCTTACCTCTCAAAGCTTCTGCAATCTGTCTGCAGCAATACCCTGGGCCAGGAGAGCACAGGAGGGATGGACAGGGGTCGAGCTGGGAAGGCTGATCCAACTCCAGAGAAGCAGGGAAGGGAGACTGGGGTGGGAGTTGGTGGCCAATTCCACTGAGCCCTTCCTCCACCTTTGCTGCCCTTGGAGGCCCAAAGGAAGGTTGTCTAAGCCTAATGTTGGGACAATGCTCTTAGGCACAGGGTGGGATTTTTGGGATTATCCCTGGCAGAGACAGGAGTGGGACTTGGATGACCCTTGTGGTTCCTTTCCAACTCAGGAGATTCTGTGATTCCATGACTTTAATGTACTCATTTAACTTTTTTTTTCAGAGCCAAACAGGAGCATTTTGGGGACATTTTTTTCCCTACCTAAAAGTCCCTTTTTCTCTCCATTACCCAGATGAACATCAGCATGGCCAACAAAAAGGCCCATGGAATCATGGAATTGTTTGGTTTGGAAAAGCTCTCAGAGATCACTGAGTCCAACAGTTAACCCAGAACTGTCGAGGTCACCACTAAACCTTGTCCCCAGCTTGTTCTTCTAGATTCTTCCAGGGAGGGCGACTCCAAAACTTCCCTGGGAAACCTGTGCCAGCGCTTGAAGTCTTTGAAATCCCACTCTTCAGAAAACTCCCCCCTTGCACCACACGGATGCTGCTGTTCGACACACAGTCACACAGACCCACACGCTTTGGTGAGAAGGCATGAACTGTTCATTAAAATATCTGACTCCACTTTATAGTATTTCTTTAAAGGCCAGGGATTGGGGGAGAAGGTTGACACCTCTCCCCATCCCATTGGTCAAGACAACTGCCCATCAGCTGTCCATATCTCTAAGACAAAGAATGTAAAGTGCCTTGAATTGAGGAAAACATTGCTTCTATTTATAACATCCGTGTGTGAGAAACAACCTAACAACTATGAACTGTGAGACACAAACAGAAGGCTGAAAAATCAGGGCAACATATCAACTTCTCGCACCTTGAGAAAGCATCAGGAGTCTTCAAGTCCCTATCCACACCATCAAACCCCCGCTCTGAGCTGCTCCCCTGCTCTCTTCCCCACATTCTGGCACTGACTGGGATCTCAGATCTTTCTGAGGAGACAGATGCTGGTGCCATTACCCCGAGCCGTATCCCGCTCCACGGGAAGCCCATCATGACTCCAGTGCTATTCCTTATGGTATCCAATGCTCTCCATCAGCATGGAAATCGCTGCCTGGCTGCATTTAATGCCCAGATAAAGTGGTTGTTTCCCTGCTGGAGCTGAGTGCTTTGCCTGCAGTCAGATTTCCTCAAGCACATGTCCCAGGGTGCTCCAGGGAGCGCTGCCGGAGGGGAGGATATTCCAGAGTCACCCGTGGGCCTCTCTCTAATTAGACTTAAATGAAGCTGTTCGATAAGGAAATGCCTTTCCCAACATTAGGAATACGGTTGGAGAACAGCACCAGCTGTGGAAGAACACGCGTCTCAGCCCAGCAAAGATCAGCGCTGTGGCTAAATTGCATCCTGGCCCAGGAACAGGGGGATTTTTGTCCCAGCACAGCCTTTAGATGAGGAAACGAACAGCGGGAAGTGTCTCTTAATTTGCCAATAATGGGAATGTGAGCGGCGGCTGGAGCGCTCCCGGTGACCCGGGCAGGGCTGGGCAGGGTTTGAGCAGCGCAGGAAGCACAGCCCTTGGGTAGCAGATGGCACTTCCACGTCTCCCATCAAAATGCAAAGTTCCTTAATGGATTTCTGACACCGAGCAGCACGGCAGGAACAGCTCGGGCCTGAAGCGAGCACAACAAACGGGAACGAGCAGAACCGGGCGGGAGCGAGGGCTGCTCATCCCTGTGCCAAGGCATCCAAAGGCAGGACTGGGATGCAGCAGGGAACGAGGTACTGTCAAGGGCAGACCTGACAGCTGCTCATTCCAAAGGCAATTCCCTTTATTGCCCATTGGCTCAGACAGGGCTCCCTTATCTGGGGCAAGTGGCCGTCTCTGATGGGTGATAACGGGAGCGCTTTAGAACTGTGCAAAGAACAATTCTCCATTTGCCAGCTGACCTGGAATATCAAGGGAGAGGGGGAAAAAAGATTATTGATCTAAAATAGCCCTCTTTTGGTCTATTTTATAACAGTTGGAAGGAGAAAAAAAAAATCTCCGAGAGCTCCCAGTTCAATGAATGACAAGGGAGTGGAATTTATTATGCCAGTTCATTCCTTTCTGAATGAGGGCAGGTGTTTTTCAAATGAAACACTTTCCCCAAATGAGCAGAACAAAAAGGGATTAAAGGCACAAAGGAAGCTGTGGCTTTTCCAGCTGATGGAAATTTGTTTTAGGTATCACTCAGCACTTTGTTTTAGAGGGCAGGGAAAACTTCCGTGGACTTTTTTCTGAATGCCTCTTATTGGAATTTAGAATTTAAGGAGTTAATTCCCATCTTCCCTTTTCAAACTCCAGTCATTTAATTTAATAGTAGAAAAAGGAAGAGAGTGACACATTATTGAGTTTACATGACAGTCCAAAGACGTTACAATGATGGGATTATGTGCTTTGGAGTAGCCTTATCATGCAAACTCCCACACAAAGGCAGGAACAGGAGAAATTCTTCACTCAGTCCTTAGCATTGCTCGTCAGAATGAGGATGGTTAATTAGCATGACCTTTTTTGCTTTAAAGGGAAAACTCAGAAAATTCCACCTCTCTTACATCTGTCTGTAAAGAAATGAAATAAACCCTAAAATGCACCAATCACTGAAGGCATCAAAGGACATTCAGGAGTCTTCTTTTTCCTCCCCACTCCACAGGCCAGAGGAAAACAAGTGTGAAAAGAAAGTCTCTGGTAAATAGAGCTGCTCTGCACTAAATAAAGTACGAAATATCAAGTGTGGTCTCAAGTCCAACAGCCTCGGTTGTGATCATTGGCTTCCACAGGCAAGAAACCTTGAGGGAGAACTTCAGAAGGTCTAAGCCCATATTTAATGGAGGCTGGAGAACGGGGCTGGGAGCAGCTGGATCAATAAACACAGGCTCATCCAGAAACCTCCAAATGTATGCAAAAAAGGGCAAAAAGCAGGGAAGAAATGCCCTGGAGAAGAACACACGAGTGTACCTTATGGACCATCCCTTTCCAACCACGGGAAAGAAAAAGGGGAACTTTTCAGCAGCGTTGAGTCATCCCTGACTCCAGGATCTTTCCCAGCCACCCCCACTTCACAGCATCAACCTCTTGATTCTTTCTTTCCAGGGAATAAAGCTGTTCAAAGCTGCTGGCTCCAGGCTTGGGCTGGAAGAGCAGCAACGTTCAGCCCCTCTCCAGGGAGGCTCCACATGAATCCCTTCATTAGGCACTGGCTGAGCACAGGTATCGCTGCTCTGAGATGCAGCGCTTCATCTTTCTTTTATGTTTAATCTTCTTTTTCCACTCCCACGGGCTGAAAACATTTTCGGCAGGACACTTCATGCTACAAAGAAAGTTCTTCAATGTCAAAACTCAAAACCAGGAGGTTCAGGCTTTGCCTCATGTGAGGATGAAGTAGGAGGAGGCATTGGGAAGAGCCTGGAGAGCGGACAAGGAGCAAGGACACCCTGGTGTCTCTGTCCCTTTTCCAGCCAGGGAGCCACGGGGAATGATGGCTGTGGAAAGCCCACGTGTGTGATTCCAGCAGTGCTGGAGCCGCTGCTCCTGTCCCAGGTGGCTGAATGCTCTATTTAACTCATATCTAAATATACCTTGCCCAGCCAGTGTCTGGCGCCTGCTCTGCTCCTGACCACAGGCGAGTTACGTAAAATTGTCACCTCGGCTTCTCTCCCTCAGCTCAGCAAAGCCCAGGCAGCCTCTGGTGTCCTCCAGCTCTCATCTCCACTCATAAAAGCAAATAAAAGCATTCAGAATGAGACCTGGGCGTTTTTACCTTCCAGACAGGAGTAGATCTCCTTGGAAATGCCCTCCTGGGTATCCCAGAGCCTGACTCATCCTGAATTCCACCTCAGCTTTATGGACAAAAACAGTGCAAGGAAGACATCAACCACCTCAAAGGGACACATTTTTACACCATTAAAAATGTGACCTCTGCCTGTTTGGTTTGCAGCTTTATCACCTCACTTCAGAACAGATGGAAATGGGAGCTGAGGAAAAAATTTTTAATAAAGGTTTCACCCTTTAAGCCCAGATTTACTGGGAATTCAGGAAGAGACAGCTTCTCTTTGTTCTGGCCTGAGCTGAACCATTTTTCCCTGCTTTTTTTTTTCCCCTCCAGAAAAGGAATCCCAGGTTCTGAGACCCTCTCACCCTCAGCAGAGTGGGAAAAGGCTGTTGGAAGTGGCCAGGTCCTCTCAGCAGAGCAGCTGAGACACTCAGCACGTGGCTGGTGCTGGATCTGGGGTGAGCATTCTAAACTGCTCCCACCATCTGCATGCATGAGGCTATAAATGGAATAAACCACTTGGATCCTTTCTGATGTTGTCAGAAATCACTTCAGCATCCCCATAACAACCAGAACCAGACAATCAGATGTCCAGCGAATGAATCCTTCTGTTCTGGGAAGCATAGACACTTCAGGGGCTGCAGAGCCTTGGCCAAAGCATCTCAAGGGACAGGATGTTCATCCTCTCCCTGAGCAGATTTGCACCAACACAAAACTGATTGTCCAAGCAGCGTGTAAGAACCTCACTAGGTCTGCTTCTGTGTGTTTTGTCTTCCTTGATTTTTTACTGGAGAGGATGAAGGCAGCTATAGAAAGTGTCATCCAGAAAAGAGGAATTCTAACACTGACTTGCCTAAAGGTGACAGCACTCAGGTCAAGAGCAAGAGCTCATCCCATCTCAAATCCCACTTTTCTCTGTTTCCTTTACATCCCAGTAGGCTTTTGAGGAACATGAGCCATTGGAATGCTGTTGGATGGAAGGAAGAAATTCTCCCCTATGGGCACCACGGGGTGCCCAGAGCAGCTGTGGCTGCCCCTGGATCCCTGGAAGTGCCCAAGGCCAGGTTGGATGGGGCTTGGAGCAGCCTGGGACAGTGGAAGGTGATGGAGGGTGGGACTGGATGGGCTTAAGGTCCCTTCCAGCACAAGCCCTTCTTCAATTCCATGCTTTTATAAAACATGGCTCCAGTATGAAAACATTCTCACCTGGCTCATGAACGCTTAAAACCAGACCAGATTTTAAAAAGGCGCTCAATTAATTCCATTCCATTCCATTCCATTCCATTCCATTCCATTCCATTCCATTCCATTCCATTCCATTCCATTCCATTCTTTCAAGAAGCTCTTGTCATTGACCTTTCCCACAAAACTCCAGAGGAGATGCTGAGGAGCTGCAGGATACAGGTTGTAAACATCTGAGATTCCTGAGTGAGCTTTTCCACCTGTGGGGTCTTCTGGGCTGGCTATGAGCAGCTCCTGGGATCAGCTCTGCCCCAACAGCAGCCGTTGGGACTGGAGCCTGTGCTGCATCAGCTGCATCCAAGAGGATGAGCTGAAGGTTTTCCAGCTCATGGGACACAAGCTGTAAATGAAACCTTGTGCCAGAGGGAAAAGAGGCCATGAAAGGCAATGACTGGTTTATGTGGAAGCAGGGGAGAGGGAGGCAAGGAGAGGAGCGTGTGGCAGTGGTCACCAAGGAGTTGGGAAAGAGGAAAATGAGGATTTTGATGTTTCTCAGGAGAGGAATTCAGCACATTGGGGTCAGAAAGCTTCAAATGACAAAGGGTTGGTGGCTGTATCTGAGAGTGCACTCAGATTCAGGCTTTGCCGGTGTTTCTGAGAGTCCCGCTGAACTGGATCCGTGGATTATTCCTCCCCCATTTCCTCAATCCCTGACCACACCTTTCATGAACCTGGATCTCATGTGCTCCTGTGCTGCTGAACCCTGCAGGGCCTCCTGATGTGAAGAAGTGTTTCCAAGGTTCTTCAGAACCTTCAGAAGAGAACTGGCATAATTAGTCTTAACTTATCCTCAGTAATTGCCTGCGGCATCCACCAGCAAAGAGGAGGCTGGAAATGCAGGAGGAGAGATCCTTTATTTTTCATTATTTATTTTCCTTGACACAGAACAGTTTTCTTTCTGTAGGGAAGCTGCTCAGCCGAACTCGTCCAATAAATAAACAACACCAGGAGTTTCTGGGGAATGTTCTGATTTGATTAATTTTGCCACAAGGAACTTCTAAGTAGAAAAAAAAAAAATCAAATCTGTAACCACCAAAGTAATTTTCATTTTTAAGTTGTCTTTCTTTGCATTTTTCACAGAGATCTTCCTACCTTGGGAAGAGCAAGGAATGCTCTTGAATGGATCAGCTGTTATTGGACCCCAGAAAGTCTCTCCTCCACCCACACTCAGCAAAGAACTTGTGGATCTTCCTCCTCCCAGATCCTTGCTGCAATTGGAACATGTTAAAAATATGGATGCACCCAGGAAAGCCGGATGGGGACTGGTGGATGTTAGCTGGAAGCAGGGAATAAGATTTCCCCTCCAGTTCCAGAGATGTTCCTCACAGGATTACAGCTCCCTATTTTTTAATTTACAGCTTTTCCCTCTTGTCATGCTTATATTTTGGGACATGAAGTCATTGCTTGAAGCCTGAGATTCCTGCGTGAGTTTTTCCACGCGTGGGATCTTCCAGGCTGGATATAAACAGCTCCTCCTTGGATCAGCTCTGCCCCAAGCACAGCCTCTTGTTCTGCTGTCCCCACGCCATATCCAGCTTCCTGCACTGCTCGTTGCCTTTGGATCTCAGGGAATTACTTTACAACGTCTTCCCATCTGCTCCAGCCTCCAGATACTCCAGGGAGAGGCAGTGCTGCCAGCTGGGTGCGTTGGGTGGTGATTGAAGGGCCCTTGGAGCTGGTACTTCAATGGTCTCTGTGAATCTTTCATGCCCCACAGTGAAATGAGAAACAAAAGATGGAAGAGTCCTGCAAAGGAGGAAGGGAATTCTGTGTCTCCACTGAGTTGCTAAATCCAGCCTGGATGCCAGGGTCTGAAATCCACCAGTGCCAGGGGTTAGGTTTGCCCTGAAACATGCAGGAAAGGCTATGGGAAAGCATTTAGAAATGTTTAAGCTCTGTCTAATCTGGCATTTTTATTTTCCCGCAAAGCAGGCAGTGCAGAGGGTTTCCAGGGGAAGAAGTGTTTCAGATGATCAGGAATTCCTGGGGCTGCACTGAGCTGCCCGAGATGCAGTGGAGCATCAGCCGACGTGGCTTCAGGGGATAAAATCCCCTCCCTTGGACACCACCCCACACCCAAGCCTTTGCACTTCACTGCCTTACTGCCGGCAAACCCTTTAAACCGCGCTGGTTCCCATTTCAATCACGGCAGTTTCCAACTGCATTTCCAGGTGGGAGCGGGAGCCGAAATTCGCTGCTGCCTGAGAGCTGCTGGTGCCAGCGGCGGAGGCGCTGCCATCCCAGGGCTCTCTCTCTGCAGGGAGTGGTGCCACCGCCGTCCCCACTGTCCACACCCAACCCCAGCAGGGGTGACCTGCTCCTGCCCCAGGCCCCGGGCTGCGGTTAAAGCGGTGTAAATGCACCAAAATTTCACCAAAATTGGCTTTTCCACTTATTCTCTTTCTAACAGCTCCCCCACACACCATCAGCAGCCACACAGCAGTTGGAAAAAAAAAAAACACGCTAGAAATGACAGCAAAGTAACAGAAAAACTAAAACATTTTCACAGCCTTGTCTGCTGGTTTTAAGTGCATTTCACTACAGCTCAAAATTACATTATTTAGTATCAATTATCCTTCGATTGAAGCTTGGAGAGGTGGCAAGGCGAGCGTTTTTATCTCATTAGCATGTCTTGCCTGCTAACCATTTGCTGTATTCCCTCCCTTTGATCCTGTCTTTGATTATATTGTGTGACAAAAGCCCGTGTAATCTACCATTATTTCCATTAAGAGCAGAGCTGCCCTCCTCTTTGACAAGGCAATTTATTCTCATTTCAGCGCCTTTGTGCAGCCCGGCCAGGTTGCCGCCCTCTCCCTGCCCTGGCGGGGTGGGATTGGCAGGTGTTGATCCAGCCCGGGTGGCATCGGGACCTCGGAGTGTCATCAAGCAGGGCTGCAAAATATTGACACTCTAATGGCGAGCAGGAGGGAAGGAGCCGCTGCCGGAGGTGGCATGGGTCAAGCGGTTCTGCTCTGCCCCCGCGGGAGGCGGAGGATGAAGATGCTGGGAAAGGTCCTTGAGGAGGTGAGATCCATAAGCGACCTGTGAGCACGAACAACTTGTTTTTGAGCCCTGAACGAGCTGTGTCTGCCCCTCAGCACTCATTTCTGGTGTCCTGCTTGGTGTCCAGACCCAAATCTGATTTAGAGCAAGAATCCTGTGATCTCCGTCCGCCTTTCCAAAGTCACTTTGAGAAGCCAAGTTATTTATTTAGAAATATCCTTCTTACTGGCGCTTTTTTTCACATGAATTTGCAGCCACAAGCTGGTGCTGAAGCCAGAGTGGATCTGCCCAGCCCAATTTCAACAAACTAAATCAGGCCTTATGAAATAGCCAGGTATTATGAAACCAGCTTGAATAATTTTGACCATTATTTGACTAATCCTGAGCCGTTCTTAAATCTGTTTTAAGAGTGACACTCCCATGGCTAGGACTTGATGGCTTTAAATTGGATGCCCACACAAGGTCACAGCCCAGCATTTTTCCAGGGAGATTAAGCAGCCCTGGCTGCCTTTCTCCACCTCCTCCAAGCATAAACACCTATTTCTGCCCTCAAAAGCGACACACTTAAAATAAACCTCCGGTGTCATGAAAATACTGACTCCGGCACTCCAAAAGGATAATCATGGTCCTTAACGTGAACACACTGCGCTGAGTGCTTATTATTTTCCCTTGTCCTTCTGGTCTGAAAAAGGCAGTGGGAAATGAATCCTGCCTGGAGAATACAGAGGGGTTTGGTGCCAATCAGTTATCCATGGCGGCGTGGAAGAGGAGAAAGCCATTGAGAAGGGGGAGTGGGAATTAACTGGTATTGAAATCTCCTGTTGGAGACACAAGATGTTTAGGCCCAGGTACCAATTGCTGCCTCCTCTCCTCCCTTTTCATTAAAATTTCTCCCTTTACCTTAAAATTAAAAGCAAGAGAGTGGCCCAAGGTACTGAGCTCCCCTTCAGGCCTTGTGGGACCTGACATCCCAGGGGAATTTGTCCTGAATTAACCCTGGGTCTTGGTGACCATGGAAAGCGTTTGGAGGTGTGGGTTCCAAGCTGGCTGCATTCTAAGAACCTCCTATGAGATTTTCTGGCCCTAATTTGGTGAGGTACCAGGTCTCCACAGCACCTTTGTGGAGGTCAGGATGCACATAAAGGGTCAGGAAAGCATTCCATGCTAAAAGCATCCACCCGGGCCTCAGCTCAAACACAAACAACTCCTTCAGCTGATGGAATGGAAATATGATATGGCAAAACCCCAGTCTCCAGCATTAAAACCTGCACAAAATGGATTTTATCTCTTAAAACTCTCTGATTAAAAAAAAAAAAGTTTAAAATAAATTGAATATTCCTAATTACTTTCTTGTGAGTTCCACAGACTGATTTGTCTCAGAAAAGTCCAGATCTGATTTAATTTATGAGATTTATTTACTTAATAAACAAAGTGCAAACTCTGCTTATTTGTGGCATTTTCTCACATTTCAGGGAGATCTTCAACACCTAAAATAATCTTAAAAGAGGGTTATGGATTGTCTTTGAGCTGCGAAGTCCAGCTGTATGGAACAAACCTGTGAACGAGACCTTGTGCAGGGCAAAGCCCTCACGTCCTGCTCCCGACATGGATGAGACCAAATTCCTTGGAGAATCCTGATGAGAAAAGGAGGCACCTGCAGCAGGAGATGCTCCAGGCACAGTGAAAACCTTCCCCTGCTGCTTTGCAACTCAGCGTGACAGCTCTGAACATTGAGGTTTAATGAACGGTAGGGAATTTGAAGTGCAAAACCTTTTCTGGACCAAATTGCAGAAGAGTTATATAGAGCAAAACAGAACTTTGCCATTCTCCTCAGTTTTGATTTGGGTAAAAAAAAAATAGAAAAAGAGGGGTGAAAAAGCCCCGAAGAGGGATTTTTGGGCTGAGAAGTGTCCACATGGGGGTTGTGTGTGTAAAGAATCCCTTTGGAGAACGGTTGGGCTGCGGCGCCAGAGCTCCTCAGCTCTGGTGGAGAAGGCCCTCCCTGGAACCCAACACTGGGAGGCAGAAGGTCAGGTTCCATTATCCCCAAATCCCCCTGGACTTCCAGATCTGTGCTTTTTAACTGCTTCTTTCTCTCTTGCTTTTATTAATTCATAAATAAATGAACGGAGGGGGTTGATTCTTCTACTTCTTTTTTTTTTTCCTTTTTAATCTTTGAAGTGTTCTTGAAGAAAAATAATTGGCGAAGAACCTGTCCCTTTCCCCAGCAGCTCTGTGGATTCATTTAAGTTTTATAAATGCTATTTCTCTAAGAATAAATCTTTATTAAAAATGACTGTAATGACCCTCATCTGGACAGGAGCACCATAACCCCAAATCCCACTCCTTCTGTTGAGAGCTTTAGCCTTTAAAACACAGAGATTCATCTCCAGGGAGACTCAAACAGCTCGAAATCACCCCAAAAAGAAAGTACTAAATAATGAGCTTTCAGGAATGCACTGCTGACCCCCACACTCTGGAAAAGCCCTCCACCTCCTTTGGCAGTGGGAAGCAGCCGGTGGTTCAGATGGAAGAACACAGCTCCTCCATCTCACTCTGCAGCTTCCGCTGAGCCTCCAGCCACCCATGAAGGGATCCTTGCTGAGATAGTGAGGCGGTTTTTGGAGTGGGAAGGGAGAAAACATGGAATGGTGATGGTTGAGGAGATTGGGCTGGATGATGGAGCCCCATGGAGGTGTTGACTGTTGCTTTTATCACATGGAAAAATGAAGTAGACCCCCATGAATGGTAAATTCCTGGTTTTCAACCAAAAAAAAATCACTTCTGTCTCACTAGAAAAGTCCCACAGGCAGAGGAGAGCCCAGACCTGCCAGTGGCTGCCTCCATGTCCCAATTTCTCCAAAATTGTTTGGCCATAAACTGCTTTTCTCCCTTCCCATGCACCCTCTCTGATTGATCCAAAGCCAGGGGGAAATTTTCCGTGGGGGAAACCAGAACTCCAGGAAAACCTCAGTTTACATTCCCAGAGGAAGGACTTGATAATGATTCCACGATCTGGGCATTATTTTTGTCACCAGTTATAACTCAGGACCATTATCTGCTGCTCTGAGCAGGGTCTGTGTGAGCAGGAGGAAGCTTCAGTGCTCTTCCAGAGTCAATTAAAATGGAAACCCAGGTAACTGAGGGAATTTTATTATCTCTGGAACAGACACCTCCAGGGGGTTTGTGGAAAAAAAACCCACTCCATACAGGACCTAATGCCCCCCACAAAACCTTTGCAAAGCTTTCAAAGTCATTGTGAATAACAAATTGTCCTAGAGTGACTTTATGATGCCTGTATCCCCAATCGTCTGTTCTGTATATCGCTTTGTACCTTTAAGAAGATTCTTAGAGTGCAATTTGTTTGAAAACTGTTATCTCCTCACATTCCTCTCCGGGACTCTGGCTGTGCAGCTGCGGTGCTGTCTGGCTGTGGCAGGACAGAGAGCTCCTGTGCTTTGGGTTTTTCTTCCTTTTTTTTAGTTAGTTAGTTTAGCTAGTTAGGGCAGAGAATTGGCTTTTTTTGTGTTTTTTTCTGTTCTTTTTTTTTT
>WBMY01004794.1:150724-229109 GCA_013397315.1 Donacobius atricapilla | reverse complement strand
TTTTACCATTCATACCAAACCAACACATCCTGGTTAAAAATTCTGATTTAATAAGTATTACAGTAGGTTTGAGACTTTGAAGCCCTCACCTTTTTCCACCCTGAGACTGAGTGAAATTCACGTCTGGGATCCTTTGCAGGCTTTTGGATGGAAATTTTGTGATTCAGCTTTTCTAAAAAGTGTAACACAGCTTTTTGATAGGGTCCAAGTTCATGGCAACTGCTAATGGTTTTGTGGATTTACTGAGAAAGTGAGAGGCTGAGTAGGAAGGTGGTGAGGCAGACTTTGAGTGAACTCATCTCCAGCTTTGTTAACTCAGAATCATAGAATGGTTTGGGTTGGAAGGTACCTTAAAGATACCAACTCCCCTTCCATTGACAGGGACAGCTTCCAGTATCCCAGGTTGTTCCAAGTCCCATCCAACCTGGCGTTGGACACTTCTGGGGATGCGGCAGCCACAGCTTCTCTGGGCAACCTATGCCAGGGCCTTGCCACCCTCACAGTAAAAAATTAATCCTAAAATCTGAAATAAATCTCTTTTTCAGTAAAAAAGCCATTTCCCCTTGTCCTGTGACTACATACCCCTGTCAAACATCTCTCTCCCTTTTTTAATAAGCTACCCTTAGGTACTGAAAGGTGCTGCAATGTCACCGTGGAGTCTTCTCTTGTCAAGGCTGAACAACCCCAGCTCTCTCAGCCTATCCTCAGAGGAGAGATGCTCCAGCCCTCTGATCACTTTTGTGGCCTCGTCTGGGCCTGCTCTGAGAGTTCCACAATATCCCACAATTTCCTGTGCTGGGGATGCCAGAGCTGGATGTAGCACTGGAGGTGGGGTCTCACAAGGCCAGGGCAGAGGGTCAGAATCCCCCCCCCCCAGCTTTCCCTGCTGCTCATGGAGCTTTGAATGCAGCCCAGGATGTGGCTGGCTTTCTGAGCTGCGAGTGCACACTATTGGTTCATCTCTGGTTTTCCATCTGCCAGAACCCTCAAGCTCTTCTTTGCAGAGCTCCTCCTAATGAGTCTCACTCTGTATCCTGACCTAGGAATGTCCAAACTCAGGGATGGCACTTGGGTCTGTTGAACCTCATAAGGGTCTTGTGGGCCCACTTTTCTCCAGAGCGATCATATTTGCTGTACATGTGGGATGACCATAAGCATGGTGTGATGCTTTGGTCCCTGTACTGCCTCATTTCTCCGCTCCTTGGGCAGCTTCATCCCTCTGCAGCAGGGAAGGGACTGCTTGGCTTTTACTTGTCCTTACAGAGCACTGAGCTTGGTTAAAAACTCTTTCTCTGACTCTTAGAGATATTTGACTTCTCTAAAAAGAAGTCCCAGGGATGGCTCAAGATGCTGGACTGCCAGGGACCAAGTTCAAGACTTTTCTTTCCAGGCAGGAGTGGAATACTAGGAGAGAACTGGGATGTAAGGCTCAGTGGTTGTGATAGGTATTTTCTTGACCTGAAACACTGCTCCCCTCACCTTGCCCTAAACCCAAACCCTTTGACAAGGCACAGCAGGGCACTGTGACACCAGGGCTGGAGCTGTGCTGTGGCAGAGCAGTGACAGCTGCTGCGCTGGCTGTGGTGTCTGCACTGAGTGCTTCTGGCACCTGCAGATCATGGAGTAATATTTCAGACTTTTAGAATGTGGGAGAAATAGAGCAGAACCTACAGCAGGAGTTGGACGCCACATCCTAGTATGATACAAGTGACAATTCTCTTTGGAAAGTTGAGGGCTTGCCTCTGGCAACCTCATTTTACCCAGGATGACAGGAGGTGAGCAGGGCGAGCCTGTCAAAAGATAACCAGAAAAAGGGAACAATGTTCAAGCTTGAAACTGCTCCCCTACTGAGGCACTGACCTCCATGAACGTCCTAAATACCTTCCATTCTCTTGCCTAAGATCCAGGGGCTAAATGTGGGCAGACATTTGAAAGAGGAAGCTGAGAAGTAGGAGGAGTGGGGGCTTTGGACTCTAGTTTTCTCATTTTAATGGATGAGTTTGGTTTCTGGCCCGAGGCACTGACTTCTCCCTTAGCTCCCTGTCACTAGCCAGGACTGTAAGTGCAGCCTGTGCTTATTAGCCCAGATGCAGCTGTTAGAGCTGACACTTTGCTCCAGCATAACTCAGACTTCAAGAAATATTTCTGTTTTCTCCCAAAGGAAAATGTGTAGGTCTGTGGTGTAGCGGTCTGCTTAGTCTCAGGCATGCTGCAAGCACAGTGTCTTATACGTGGACTCACTTAGGAAGCAAACACAAGAAATATGGTTCATTAATTCTACAGAGCTCTTCACTGCTACCCAAAAAAATAAAAACCCAAACCACCAAGGAAATTAAAAAAAAAGCCAGTCTTGAAATTGCTGCCGATAAGCAGATCCTTTGCCATGGGCAGCTGGCAAACCTGTTTCCTCTTGCTTACACAAGAAAGGAGTTTATTTTTCCCAGCTTTCTGGATTCTCCTCAACTTTCTATTCCTTTCCCCACTTCCATACATAAGTTCACGTGAAAAAACAAAGTAGACTTTTGGGATTTTACTTGTTGACATTGAATTCTTAATTGCTCATCTCCAAATCGTCTCCAAACAATTCTCTTGTTTGAGAAACAAGAAATCTTGCTGGAATCTGAGATGGGGAAAAATATAATATAAATTTTGTTGGTGGAGCAACCAAGACACAGATACTCAGTTTTTTAGAGCCTTTGCCTTGTTCTTTCTTGAAGAGGAAACAGACTCAAGGGAACACAAAATATTTAAAGATTGCTGGTCTAGCCCTGATCTAGTTCTCTGCATCACTGCACTGAGGAATTAGGCCAGCCCTGGCCCTTCTTAAGCAATTTTATCTCACCTAAATTTGTTTACTTCCAGGCATCCTCCTGTTCCTCAAAACCACAACTGATCCATCTGTAAATGGTACACGCTGTGCTGGCTTGCCTATCCTGAACCTGGGTGCAGCTTATGCAGGTCCATTTTCCTACAGCTGGGAGGGTAGCTGACTCGTACTTACGGACAGCTTGTGAAACTGCACAAATATTGTACTGGGGACCAAAGTTCTTCACCTATTTTCCCTCTCCACCCTCTTTGCAAATAAATTAATCTGTAGAAGGAAAATTGAATTTTTATGCAGTAAAGAGCAAATCCTTCCATAATAGGTTTATTAGAAGAATACTGGTATATATTATTTTCCTCAAGGAGCTCATCTCTAATAACTGGATTTTTTTCCTTTGAATTTTCTTTTATTTGGTAGTTTGTTATGTATCTGCAAAGATACATAACTTTGGCATGCTATTCTCCCGTGCTACCAGCTGAGAAATCACATAAGAAAAACATGACGATTTCTGAATCAAATTTAAAAAGAAAAATCCCACTCAAAAGTAAATTAAACATCATCACATGGCTTTATCTGCTTTCAAGTTTTATAACAACTTAGGTTAAGTTCAGGACAAATGGGCCAGCATTTTCTAGCAGTCAAAATCAAAGATTTCAAACCAGATTCCCCCTCCACTCTGTTTGGTATCTAAGGAGTGGTATCTATTTTCATTAAAATTTTATTTTAATAAATCTTATCAGTTTTACCCCCAAAGCTCAGAACATTTTACAGTCACTGATTATAAACTTATTGAAACTCCTTGGGTAAGAAAGAACAATGTCTAGAGGAGCACAATCTGTAAACATCCACATATTATTCTTAAAAATAAATGACAGATCACTCATGTAGTCTATGGCCACGTGCCAATAGTAATTTGCCAAAGCTATATTAAAGTTTTGAGTTAAAAAAATGCGAGAAATTGGCGTTGTCACTACAATTTTCCTGATCTGTGGGAGAAGGCAGCTCCTGGTGAAATGTAAACAGATGGTAGTGGGGATTATGAGGGTTTAATGCTGAGTTATGCTATTTCTATGGGACTGGCTTATATATTCAAATTTTAAAGCAGTAATATTTTATGTATTAGGGACTGAGAGAAAAATAAGAGGTTTCTCCAAGGATTTGGCTCAAATGGGATACAAGTTCATATCTTGAATTTCCCCTCCTTGTTTATTCACAATATTGTAATTTCTTGTCATTAGAAATGTGATCATGGTGTGTGTATGGAGGTTGTTTAGGTTGTTTTATGGGGTTTTTTTTGTTGGTTTTTTTTTACAGTTTGATAATTTCATATAGTGCAAGATAGGTTTTGTCCCCGAACAAGAATCAGATTACACTTTTTTTATCCCATTCTGCTAAAATCTTTGATTCATGGAAAAAATTGTTTTGTTTACCAAAAAACCCCCAAACAACCAAACCCTCCCCTGCTACAAAAAAGAAGGCCCCCAAACCCCAAAACAAAACTTGAAAAGAAAGAAAAGTATTTCTTTTTGGGCAGAATAATCTGAAAGACACCATGGTTTTTTATTAAACGGCCTTAATGTATTTTTTTCTGATTTGCTTCAATAACACACCTGAATTAACATTTATCAAGGCCATTTAATTTCTTATGCTAGGAAAATGTAATTTCATTTATATGTAAGAGAATAATCCACAGAAGAAAAAAACCAGGGAATGATTACTTAATATTTTGTGCTATACAAGAACCTAGTGTTGCCACATTGAATTCTGCAATGGCTATTTCAAAAGAATCACAAAGTTCAGCACTTATTACAATGTGCAATTCGTTCCAAAAGATGTTACAGAGGCCAAAAGCATAAATCACAAAGTCATGGACACAAATTCATAGAAGGTAACCATGACTGCTGGAAATAATTGCTTGAACATAACCTTTGAGTCAGAAAGGTCTTAAATTTTGACTGCTGGCTCTTGCAGGCTGTAACGAAGGAAAAAAATGGACTTTTCAAGGCAGTTTATTGTACTGTGTGTCCACAGATGACTGCTGTAATAATTGTGAGACTCCTTTGAAGGATAAAGGCGTAAAATCATAGAATTATAGAATGGTTTTGGTTGGAAGGGACTTTAAAGATCATCTTGTTCTCTGCCATGGACAGGGACAGCTTCCACTAGACCCGGTTGCTGAGAGCTCCATCCAACCTGGCCCTAAAAACTTCCAGGGATGGGATATCTACAAATTCTCTTGGTAACCTGTGCCAGGGCCTTACCACTCATGGTCTCATGGATAAGGTCATCAAAAGGCTGGCTCAAAAAGAACCCATAAAACATTTCACTGAAAATATTAATAGTTCTGCACACATTTTAATCCTCTTGGGCACATACATGTTACCTCTTTTGACTTTTTTATCCTGACTCCAATTAAAAGCTGAGGTTATCATACTGGATAAAGATCTAAATGTTGATATTAAATCAGTGCTATTAAAGAGATAGTCCAAATGGACACATAAGTAACCAAGGTTCATCATTCATACAACTGAGCATGTTTGTAGAAATAATCAGAAGAAATAAATACAGCAAAAAAAAATTATGTAGCAAATTAATGTGTTATTGCTAATAAAAATTTTCTTCAAGCATAAGGTACTTCATAAAACATTAGAGGGACTCAGCAGTTTGTAATCTTTCCACTTAAACTTTCCCTCAGCAGACTGATGATTTGGCATGTTTCCCAAAAAAAGGTTTTTGTTTTACAGTGCTGTGTGAAATCAATTTCCGTAAAACCAACAGATTAAAAACCCTTCTGTGCTGTAAAAGCAAAAGATAAATAAAAAAAGGCATTAAAAAGTGCTCTTCTTTCCCTTTAAACCTTTGAAAGCTTTGCTCATATTCAAATGAGGAGTTTCTAATGTGCACAGAACATTTGTTTAAGCTTCTCTCTCTGATACCACAGGAATCATTTTTTATTTCAGTTTCTAGAGCCTTTCCAGCAGACCACAGCAGACAACATCATTCAATAACAGCTGAAATTATTCAGAGAGGTGTATAGCTCTTGTCTGTTGAAATGGCTTTATTTATTTGTTTGTTTATTTATTGCTTTTATCTTAAATGGTGCATGTAGGAAATACATAGAAAAGCTTCATGCTGCTTGGAAGCAACCAGCTGGAAATTGCTTTGATCACATAAAATAAAATATACATAAGCAAGAATAGATATTTGCTGATTTCTTCTACCCCATCCTCCCTCTTATGGAATGGCCTTTTTGCCAGTATTATCTATAACATGCAGCAGGTTTTTTTCTACAGACAAGACAAGGATTTGTGTTTAACCTTCTTAAACTGGTCCAATTTGCAATTTCAATTGATATTATATTTCCAATGTAGCAAAACTGATTCACACCAGAACCTCACCTGTTGTATAGCTTTTAATAAATATTTTTTTGTTTGTGTCTTTAATACAAATCCTTCCAGAGTTCAAGAAGCATTTGGGCAATGCTGTCAGGCATGGTGTGAATCTCGGGGCTGCCCTGTGCAGGGTCAAGAATTGGATTTTGGTGGTCCTTGTGGACCCTTTCCATCCAGGATGTTCTGTGATTCTATGATTCTTTGTTTTCTGTGTTTCTGTGTGTTTCTTTACAGCACTCAGCACTTTAATCTGTCCTTAAAAACTGAATCAGGTGTAGATATCAGTTCATTTTTTTTTTTAAATCTGAGCTGATGTGGCCACGTCATGCACATCTACATAGAGTAATGACCTCGGCTTGGAAAGGCATTGCAGCAGGAATGGCACTTCCCTGTAGCTTCTAGTTCTGGCACATTTAAGATGCTTTTTGTGCTCTCCATCCTGGAAGTTTTTATTCTTTCAAGAAGACCAGGTCTCCTGGGTAAAATGGGATTTGGGATGCTTGGAATGGCATCACATACCTGTGGATGGTGATCCCAGGCTGGAAGCTGTATCACAAAGCCAGTGGGATTACCTCTGCACTTGGTACAAACAGCAAATATGTTTTCCCCTTTTCTCTACAGTTCATTATTTCAGTTCCACCTTTGCCTGCATGTTTTTTAAGAACCCTTCTGGCTACTTGTATTGCAATTCAGAGATCACAGTTTGTAATTTGACTTACTGCATTCCCCACAAGTAGACTGATTTCCCTCTTGAAATCTTGATGTAGTTTGTGTACAGCATCTGTTATCAGAGGGACTAACAGCGGGGATATCTCATCTCCAGTTGTTGATGAGGCAGTCATCCAGCCTCTCTTTACAATCCACAATTAGAATTAAGTACTTGGAGGGTAAAATGCTTCTGATCTGTTTGATATCACGGCTTCAGCAAGAGGTGACTCATGCTGGAAATGCCAATTCCTCTCCAATGAATATAAAGGGAGCCCACATCTTTAACTGGGTTGCAAGTACTGCTCAGATTAATCCAGAGTATGAGCCCTGGCTGTACATCAATACTCTAGTGGGCTTGATGCTGAGTAAACCCCAGACAGGTTATTCCACCCTCATTGGGTTCTTAATATTCAAAAGGAAATGTACAAATATAACCAGAAGGGAGCACTGACCACAATAGTCAGCACTGAGAGTAAAACAACTTACATTCTGTCAGTTGTTGAGGAAGAATTTGGATAACAGTGAAATCGCATTGCACCCAGGAAAAAAAAAAAAAGTTTTTTGGCTGAAGTCTTATCCTTTTGGTGCTGAAAGCTAATGCCATGGGAGAGTGAGAGGTTGCAACCAAACTTTTGATCCATAAAATAATTTGGGATGAGCTAGAAAAGATATTGGTAGTTAGGAGATGTCATGCACAACTCAAAGAGGAAGGATGATGTGGTTAAGCCAGAGAGAAAGATGCTGCATCCATCAAGGTACAAGCTGATGAGAGGTTCCATAAGAATGTGATCCGTGTGGACAGATAGGTCGCTTTGGTGAGATGTTATGCTGGAAAAAGATCTGTAAGACAGCAGAGAAAGGAGTGAGTTAAAGATAACAACACTCAAACCACTTGACTGAATGCCTAGAAAGAAAACTTCATTCACATTGCTTGAGCTACTGCACACTGGACAATAATAATTTTCAAGGAAAACATTTACAGTGCAACTTGAAATAAACAAAAGCAAAACTCACCAAAATTGTAAATCTTTTCTAAGCAAGGAAATAATACTGGGATAACAATGATTCTTCTCTAACAGTGTTCCTCTGATTACTTTTTTCTTCTCAATTTTTTTTCCTTGTAGTTTCGCTCGTCCAGGGAAAGGCTCATGGCTTGGTAAAGGCAACATGGAGGCAGGACCAGACCAGTCCAGTATGTCATTAGAAAATCTAGTGTTTGGAGCTGGCTACTGCAAACCCACTTCTTCAGAGGTAAGGAGGATGAGGAATGCTGTCTTATTTCAGTTTGATCACAGAGAGCGTCCACATTGTCTGTGGAGAACATGTCACAGTTTTATATTTTCTGTAGAGGGATTTTTTTGGAAGAACAACCCTTCAAACATTTCTGCATGAGCCAGCTGGCACTTGGATACACAATTCCTGGGTGTTCAGCCCCACCTGCGTGAACCATTTCATGGTTCAAGATGTATGGAAATACTCCCCATTGACAGTGACAATTTTAAGACAGGATTCCCCTGACCAGGTGTCTGCTGTAAGATGAAATTATTTATTCAGGAAAAGGTCCTGTCTTTCAGTTCTTGTGTATGGCAGTCAGAGGATATCAGTCATTATTAAGAATGTTGTGGAAGAAGGTTTTGTGTCCAGAGTATTGTGTGTGTTGGTGACGGGGCATTACACACAATGTCTTACTCATGGTAGGTGTCACCGTTAGTGTGTGTCTTTGATACTGCTACTTAGCACAGGTAAAAAAGAGAGCTCTGTGCAATTTTAAAAAGAAATTTGGTTGTTTTAAAATGATTAATTGTCTTTCGTTGATCTTTTTTTCTAATTTCTTTTTTATGTTTTTTAAATGCTTGCTTTGGTTGGTCTCTTTTGTTTGTTTGGGTTTTTTGTTTGTTTTTGTTTTTTTCAAAAATGTTTCCTCAGCTCTAGAAACTCACC
Organism: Donacobius atricapilla; assembly: GCA_013397315.1. Classification (NCBI taxonomy): domain Eukaryota; kingdom Metazoa; phylum Chordata; class Aves; order Passeriformes; family Mimidae; genus Donacobius; species Donacobius atricapilla. The sequence goes on along the minus strand of WBMY01004794.1, from coordinate 220,244 downwards.
CCAGAATATTGCAACCATTGACCTGTTAAGAAACCTTGATTCAAGGCTTCTGATTAACATGCTGCCCTCAGCTTCCCTCAACCTTTCCTGTCAAAGCTTTTCTGTATAAATATTAAAACTATGCAAGCCTAGAGCACCTGGTGCACAGAAACTACCAGGGAATTAACGAGGGCTGAGAGAATGTTTGGCCTGAGGCTGCTTTCCCAAACATTGGGTCAGTGTATGCTTTTGGCAAACAAACTGACCCTAACCTCTGCCTCTCTGGTAGACAGTCACATCATAGACATTTAAATAACTGTTTGTATTTTAGGCCTATCTCTGTACATCTCTTTATATCACATAAGAGACAGGCTTCTTTGGAGAGTGATGCCTATTTTCATTATCCTCTGGACAAGTCTCTTGAAAGCAGAGAAATGGAAAGCTCTCCACTCCTATTTTTGCTTTAAGTCTCCATGGAAAAATCTTGATCTGTTGTAATTAGGAAAAAATCTTATATCCTTCCCAATCTTTTTCCTTAGCTGGAAACTCTATCTTTTGCCTATTTTGATAGACTATATGTATATATATATATTTTTTTTTTTTTAATGTCAGGATAATTGTAGTGAGTTGACCTTGACTGGAAGCCAGGTGCTCACCAAGCCCAAGCCATTCTATCATTCTCCTCCTCAACAAGACAGCGTGCAATACGGAAAAGCTGTGGGTAAAGATAAAGACAGTTTAATGAAGCAAAATCAAGGCCATGTGCAGAGGCAAAGGAAAACAAAAGATTCATTCTCTCCTTCCCTTCAGCAGGTGATGTCCAGCCACTTTCTGGGAAGTGGGGCTTCAGGGCGTGAAGTGGTTTTTCAGGAACACAAACATTATAATAGTGAATGCTTCCCCTTCTCCTCCTTTTCCTCAGCTTCTATTGCTCAGCACACATCCTGTGGTAGAGGATGTCCCATTGGGCCGGGGGGCTCGGCTGGCCTGGCTCTTGCCCACTCCCCCCCTGCTGATGGGGCAGTGCTGCAGGCAGTGCTGGTGCTGTGCCGGCCCTGCTCAGCAGGGGCCAGAGCTCTGCAGAGTCACCAACTCCTCTGCAGCCACCAATGCCCAGCACAGCCCTGGGAGGGCTGCCATGGGGAAAGTTAGCTCCATCCCAGACAGAGCCAATACAATTATTATTATCCCAGCAGATGAACCATGAAACACCAAAAGGAAATTGCTCGACCAAGAACTGGCTTAAGCACTGTGTTATCCTGCAGTCATCAGAATGCCATGCACCAAACCGGCATAAATATGATGCTACACAGTCCACATGGCCAGATGTGCATTTGCTTAGCTTCAGAAACCTCCATAACTCATGACATCTGTTCTTGAGCTGAGTGGTTTAATTTAATAGACCGTGATGGCCTTTTTTGCCTATGCATGATGCACAATAATGAGCAAAAGCTATTTTCTCTTGGCTTAACATAAAGAAATAAAAATTCTGAGCTAGATAAGAAGTTGTTGTGGGGCTAGGCCTAACTCCAAACAAAGTGACTGACTGCTGGTTTATACGGAAGTTTATATCAGGCTCTAAGGGATTGAAAGAAGAGGAGTAATATTAGTTCTTATAGTGCTGAGGTACTTGGCACTGAGTCAAGTTTTCTTCCCTTTAAAAAACTTGTAGGTACTATTCCAGGTTGTTTGAATGTGTTTGCTAAACTACAATTGGTTTGGAGAATTTTGGAATACTGCCATGAGATACATGAGAATGGATCCTACCCTTTTCATTAAGTAAAAACCCCTGAAACCTGCAGACCTCTCTGATTACTTTACATGTATTTTTGTTTGGACCTTCCCTGCCGCATGTCTGAATTCATAACTGTTGAATGCCAGAACTCAAACTATACCATACATATTTCTGTTTGTAAACTATTCTGATTTGATGCAACTGACTAAATCTAGGGTGAAACACTAATAGATCCGGTCTTCCAAGGCTGACAAAGCTTCACTGAGAGGCAGGACATTGGAAAATAAATTGTTTAGGGATGTTGGTTAGTTTCTTTTTATGTCATAAACTGCCATGGAACAATTAGTGTTGGTCTATCTTGTTTTTAATTTTGTTTAGTTCTATTTTCACCTCCTTCTACATTTCATGTGCATTTCTGTGTTTTCCTTGATCTAAGAAGTCTCCAAGCTTAAGCTCTTAAAATGCATCTCCTGGGCAAATGCCTTCTGTTTAGTATCTTTTCTAGGGATCCAAATCTGATTTTTCAGTTTTCTGTAAGACTGCAAACAGTCAAGACTTTCCTTATTTTAGCCTTAGCTGTTGTGAGTAAACCAAAAAGAACTTCTTTTTCCCCTGACAGCTTTAGATAGATTATTTTTCCAGAATACTTTTCAAACTATTACAAATGAGCAGAAGTTTGCAAAGTGTAGGAACTCTAAATCATTACTATTGCACCTTTTTTCCCCAAGTCTAGGCATAAAACCCCAGGAAAGTTGAAGTTTGTGGTGTCTGAATCCTTACTAACTCCACAGTTTATTCAGCTGCATAGGTTTGGTGTAAATTCTACAAATTCAAGAAGCAGATTGGATCAATTTTTTTTTTTCCCACTAGTGTCATCATATGCAGTAGATGGATTAGTGACGTGGTGTTTTGGGTTTATGTGGCAAGGTACCAGAGGGGAATGGGACCAGGGGAGGCCTCTGTGAGCGGAAAGAAGAACCTTCCCCCACATTTAACAAAGACAATTGACCACTCATGGTTCAGAGAAAATCTGAACACAGTAGAGTGGTGGCTGGATTTACAGAAATCTTTACCTCCCAGAAAAATCCAGAAATGTGCAGAAATATGATGTTAAAACTACCAAGTTATGTTTTCCAGATATCTCTTAAATACAAAGTAGAAGGCTCTTACCTTGATATATCAAATACAGGTCATACTTTCCATTTACTCTCTTTTTTCCTGATAGGACTTGGACGCATCAGAGAGTTAATGCTCTTTTTAGGCCCACAGGTTGACTGTGGAAGTTCTCATCTATTTTATGTCACTGATTTGCTGTTTCCTTACTAAAAAGGCAATTGACTGCCTTAACTTTAAAAGACAGTCTGCATCAATCAGCTCTCCTTTCCAGCTCCTAACGTAATCTTCTGCTTTTGGGCTGCTGAGTTGCCACTGCTTAATGACAGATCCTGAAGGCTCCTCATTCTGACTTCTCACTGTGGAGAATAATGAAATGCCAGCAGTTTTGTACATGTGTATTTCCCTAGATCTTACCAAAAGAATTCTGGACATCCCTAACACTTTCCTCATCTCCTGGCTTAACACAGTAATGATAATAATTAATTCTATTTAAACCTAGGTGATTTTTTAAGTCTTTCTGTCTCTTCTTATTCCACTGCCTAGCAAACAGAGATCTTCCTTTTCTCCTTTCCTCCTTGCCTCCCTCTCTAATATTTTCTCTATATACTACACTTTTCATTCAAGCACAATCAAGACAACAAAGATATTTATTATTGAAAGACAATATTTTTGTGTTGTCAGATAAATATGAAGGAAGATAATTTTGTGGTCAACAAAGTAGAAGAGAAAAATCTATGGATAATAAAATCTATGAAATAATAAGAAGCGCTAGAACCTTTTCAAGTTATTTTCAGCCCATAACCTGGGAATATATGTCACTGCAGATGTGTTCAAAATAGGATCAGATCTACTGCAGTATTGGGAGATGCCAGTGGGGTGAAACAGCTTCATGAGCTATGTGTGACTGGTTTCCTTTTGGGGAACCTGAATTCCCTTTGTGTCTGCTAAATTGCTTTTCTGTGAGAGGAAGTTCAAGGGGTTGTTTTGGATGTTACAAGGTCTGTGTCTCAGCTCCACACCAACTCACTCTTTCAGGTGATCTTAACTGCTCTCAGAGCTGAATACTAGAAAATTACAGCAGCTTTCTTCATCTACATTAAAATAAACTATTCCTTGCAGGTCTGCAAATTGAATGGTCACTTACACTTCAGGATTTCCTTGCCTTACCCTGTACCATAAACCTCTTCTGTATTCACTGTTGTTAGGCTGGTTTAATGTCTTTGTAATATTGTGCATTACATGCCTGCTGTGTTGTAATCAAGTTGAATCAATGGCATACTGGGGATTATTAATAAACTGTACTCACAGTAATCTTATTTTCATTTGGCTAGCAGTTGCACTGCAGATAAATTGACTTCTAAGTAATCAGATTGATTAATCATATGATTTCTCATTAATAAGGCACTGGTGTTTGATGAGAAGTGTTCTTTCATCCAGCATTGATGTAGCAATCCCAAAAGACATAAGGTTTATGCCTGGCATAACACAAGAACCAGGAGTGTCATTCAAATAAAATTTGTTGATGATAAGAGTTCTTTTCCACAGACAGTTTGATAATATTTTCATCCTTTCAGTAACATATGCAAAACCTGGGCCTTTCTAGCCTAGCACCAAAGCATTATTCAAACCCACATTTTTATGCCTCATAGCAGTCATCTGTGATTTAATAATCTTTTCTACTCTATAGTTATGGCTCTTTGGCCAAATAATTAACTTTTTCAGCTCTCAAAGTAGGAAGACCCTGAAATTATCTTAGTTCATTAGAGCATGGGGTAATAACCCAAAGGTTGTGGGTTTGATCCCTGTCCAGGCCATTCCCTCGAAAGTTCAACCTGATGACCCTTGTAGGGGCCCTTCCAGCTCAGAATATTCTTTGATTCTGTAGTGATTGTGCATCACAGAGGAGCCCACATAGGATCCCCTGTGGGAATTGTAAAATGTGACATGATTCTGTGGTTCTAGGACAGATGATACGTATTACTGCTTTTTTAAAAATCAATTTTTAAAAAATCACAGTATTTAAAATAGCTTTTTTTATATACTTGCTCAATGTAGTTTACATCAGAATTTCATCTGATTGTTAATTTTTCATGGAAATGCCTTCAGTTTTCATCTCAGACTCCTCTGCTCCAGTGTCAATATTAAATGGCAAACGCTTCTCTCATGTGATAGAATGCATTTGTAATGGGTGGTTTTAAAAGATTCCTTGGGTGTCTTGCTGATGCAAATGGTGATTAGCTGTGATTGGGACTCCAGCAGATGTCCAACACATAATTATTCTGAAATACTATGACAGCTGATATACTACTCTTTATGAGGGAAAATGACAAGTATCTTCAATCAGTACGTTTGAGGCACTATTTGTGATAATTACTGATGAAGTCTTTAATCTTTGGTTGCCTGAAGATAAATGGCTGATCTCTAGAAAGAACTAAATGATTTCCTAGCTCTAGCAGAAAACATGTAACTAATAATGTAACAATAACTGGTTTCTTTAATCACCGGCATATTTTTTTTACTGTGGTTCTTACTTTCTGATGCAGCGCATAACAAAGCAATGATCTGAATTTTTATAGAGTTCAAAACTGAGATTAATTTGTGTTTAGGCCTGAAACATGGTGTTAAAAAAGCCTTGCAATCTTTTTGCTATGGGTGTTCAATGAAAATATCATGAAATCAACTGGAGATTCTTGTGGGACTCCAGGCAGGAGGGTGATGGTGACCTTTTCTGGAGAAAATTCTTGGGAATTGCTCATATTGGACTAATAATTTATTCCTTTTGTTAAGCAATAGATTTTGCATAGGAAGTTGCTCTTTTCGTATGTTTTTTTTTTTTCTGTTTCTACACATTGTTTATGTATTGGAATTAATCAGATTGCTGCATTCTCTTTCCAAATCTCACCTAGACATATATAACTGAAAGGATTTTTATTATGGCTAATTTAGAGAGTTGTGAGTAGTGTAGTAAAAGGCAAACTAAGCATGGAGGATTTATTCTCTTTCACAGCTACTATTACAGTTATATACTGAAGAATTTATTTGGCTTTCTTCACCATAATTTCTCACTTTAAATACATTTATGTGATTTGTACCATCATTCACTCAGCTGACATTCTTTCAATTCAAGGTTTTCCTTTCTGGAGATTTCAGCATTGATTTTTTCAGGAATGTTATAGGAAGGGGCTTGTGCAATACCATTTTTTTTTCCTTTCTTCCCCTGAGTAAAGTGCAGGAGCAGACTTTTGCACCTCACTTCCAGAACAGGACTTGGCTGCTCTCTACCCTCTGAAAGAATCTTTTATTATTCACTTTTTCTTTGTTCTTGGTATTTTTTTCCAGTGGTACCTTGCTTAAAAAATCTTGTTCATATGCCCTGAGGAACACTAATCCTTAGCTCCTAAGGAAAAATAATTCCCACTGACTGATGATGAGAGAGTTCCTGAAGGGAGACCAACTCTCATAGCTTCTGAGCTGACAGCCTTTCCAAGGTGATCAGAGATGCCAACAACAGCAGAGTCAAGATCCATCTGAGAGCCAGCTCTTTGCTATTGGCAAGAGTCCCAGGCAGCAGCTCGGGGACTGAGGAATGAGAAAAAAGATTCCCTCTTTTTCCAACCACTTTGGCTTCTTTTGTGGAAACAAATCTTCAAGTGACAGCAAAAGCCTACACCTCTGCTCACAGCTATCACCTCAGTCGTAATGACCCAAGAAACAGTTTCACAGCTGATAAGAATTATAAGTTTTGGTACAGTTCTAGGCAGGAGCACTTAGAAGTGCAGTCCCTGCAACATCAGTTTGTGCAAAACCAACTGACCCCACTCAAATGGTCTCATATTTTCTCCAAGGATCAGACAAGATTCGGCAGTGTGACAATCAGAAAAGAATGGGCTAAGAAAATAAGATGGGTCAGTGTATTATGATGCTCAAAAGCACTGCCAGAAAGAGTTGAATAGCATTAGACAAAATGAATAGAATAGCATATAGCAAACAAAGCATTTTTTTTTTCCTAGCTTTATGACAAAATAGGAATAATTTTAGAAGCTCTTCAGGACAAGAATAACTTCTGAAGAAGGCTTAACTCATTCACATATCCAGAATCTGTACTCCAGTGTTGTGATGAGTGACAAAAAGAGAAGAAATTTGGATTAAAATTGGTTAGTACTTCAGGGAAGCTCTTTGCATAACCAGGAAAAGTGTTTATTCATGCAGTTACACACATGTGTACTTGGGTGAGAATATGGGTCTAAAGACTTATTTAGGGTAAGCCAGACACAGAGGCAAATGAGCTTACACTACTTCTTTACCAGCATAAACCTTGAGAAACCAAGCTTCCAGTCAGCCTAGGTTTACAATAGTATTTACCTCTACTGTTGCCAGCTCCACAGTATGGTATTTGAATAGGTCTGATGTATTATTAATGTCTGTGCACTCAGCCCTGCATGATCCCAGCTCTGCCGGGTGTGTCATGGAATGTGGAGGAGCTGCGGTATTGTTCTGCTGCCTCTGGTTCCTAGTAGATCAGATAAGACCAAGTCAGATAAGACTTTACCCATCACTTTTCTTCCTTGTCTTCTTCACAGACTCATAGAATGGTTTGGATTGGAAGAACCTTTAAACATCATCTCATCCAAACCCTCTGCAATGAGCAGGGTCGCTGTCAACTAGAACAAGCTGCTCAGAGCCCTGTCAAACCTGGCTTTGAATGTTTCCAGGGATGGGATATTTATCAGGTCTCTGGGTAACCTGGCCCAGTTTCTCAGGATCTTCATCACAAAATATCTAGTCTAAATCTACCCACTTTCATTTTTAAACCATTACCCCTTGTCCTATCTCAGCATGCCCTGCTAAAAAGTCTGTCTCCATATTTCTCCCAGGTTGCCCTAAATTATTGAAAGGCTGCTATAAGGTCTCCCAAGATATTCCCAAATTCTTTCCATGGGTAGGATAAAACCATTAAGTCAGTTGAGGGCACCCTATATCTACTCTTCGATGACCCAAGGCAAAAGTCTTTGCCACCTCCTTTGGTAGGCTTAGATGAAATCTGAACTGTCTCTGCTGGAATTAGGTCTTCCTGGCATTGGCAGACAGAGTTGGCTGATGAGAAGAGGTGGTGAAAGGCTGAGCTGGACAGCAGGACATCCCAAGGCAGTGTTAAAAATCGTTCATGTGGGTGGTAAAGCTCTGGTTCTGCTCTACCTATTATGTTTCTTTTGTAAACAAATACATTTCAACTCTCCAGAGCTGCCAATCAGTCTCTTTCTCCGCAACTAAACTCATTAGAAGTATTTTATTTAAAACCGTAAAATTATGGCCTGCAGAAAAAATGGTGAGCTACTCATAGCTCATGAAATTTGATTGTCTTTGAGTGTAAATTACTTGGGGGCTGGTACTATGCATAATACAGGAGGTATCTATGGGGCTATGAAAATGAACCTATGAAGATGTAATAGTTATGCAAATTTATACAGTTCCAGCTATTCAAAAGTTCCCTATTTTGTTGCAGTAAATTATAACATATCACTGTAATTGCCTTAAAGTAACCCAGGAAATATTTTGATTAGCCATTATTTCTGTTTCAGTGCTAGAACAGAAATTGTGGATTTCTGCAATGATAAAAAGGACTGTATATTAGTTTAGCATTGGCTTTTCCGTTTGATGTATGTTTGTATGCATGTGAAAGACCCATAAATGATTCATTGCCTGAGAGTGTCATAACTGAAGACTTCAGGAACGTGGCATAATCACAGGATTAGACATTGAGCTGTTTCCTGGCAGCAAAAGGCATAGAAACCACATCCCCCACATCAAAGAAACCAGACTAGCATTACAGCACCTGGGCCAAAGAGGAGCAATTTTTGTGCAGACCAATTTTTTTGCAAGAAGGAAGGTGCCTTTAATCCAGGCTGTAAAAGATTTTTTTCTGAGTGTGATTTGAAATAAAATAATAAAATAATACTAATAAAATAATACTAATTAAAAACAGGTTTTGAAAACAGGTTTCTAAAAGAAAAATCTAAACTATCTCATTGGGTCACTTTGACAGCTTCAGTTACCTGAGTGATGGGACTCTGAGCAAAATTAGAATTATCTTCAGCAAAATAACTAGAGAAGTAATGGAAATTGATTTGACTTGGTTTTATAACAGAGCTTGGAGAGTCTCATAACAGATCTGTTGATTATTTTTCACATTGCAATAATGGACAAAATTCAGATAACCTGAAAAATAGCACATTTAGCCCCAATAAAAGGATTCTTTTTCTCCCCATTTCTGTAGACCATAAGAGAGCTGGTTTAACACATTGCCAGAAGGTGCTTCTGTGAACTTTGTAGGATTTGACGCAATTGTGCAAAATGACAGCACTGACACAGTCCTTGTTCTGAAAGATGGGAACTGTGAGGGCTGTGATATAAACCAATATTTGGGTAATTTGAGGAAGACTTTGCTTGCAGGAATTCAATTTCTGAAGCTGTCAGGGCTTAAGCTTTTATTTTGTTCTCTTTGTTTACCTCTGTCTCCTCTGTGAGTATCAAATACTTGACTGTGGTTTCTTGCAAAATACAAGACTTGTTGGATTTCTCTTCTGATCCAGTTTGACAAAGACTATAGAAGTCAAATTCTTTTACTCACCTCTTTGGGGAAAAATGGAAGTCAATCATGAACCAAGTAGAAGGTCTGGGAATGCAGGAGCATTTATAAATAATAATAAAAAATAGCAGTCCTGTCAATAGAGACATGATTTCTTTCCACTTTCACATGAATCGTAGGACCTATTTGGTAACACTTGTGGCCGTGTAATAGGCTACAGGAAACAATAAAATAAAAACTCTGCCTTGGTAACGAAATGTCAAACTGCTTAAAAAATGAACTCATAAAGGTTGAAGTAATTTTTCACTGTCAAATGAGAGTTAAGTATTTTCTCTTTAGCCATTGTTTGACACTGTTGCTAATGTTTAAATTTGCTAAGATGAGGAAAAGATCAGAGATAGTGTTGTGATTGTTTCATTTTTTATCTCTGTCTGTGAACACAAAGGTAATTAACCAGCATGCAGAAACTGCTCTGATTATAGACTTTTCAACAGTGAATTCTGGGTAAAGCTCTCACTAAATAGATTTGGGTGGGCATAGTTGGCACCATATCTCTTCCCTCCTATGAGAGTCTGCGTGATCAAGAATGAAAACAACCTACTAGGAACCTATTTTCAGATCATACCTTTAATTTCAGAAGTCAAGTCAGTGGTAGCAAAATGACAGGGTTCAGTGATCTTGGCCACCTGCTGCAGTAGCCTGGAAAGCAAACAGTGCAATTCAAAAACATCCTGCTAATAGGCAGGAGTATCAAAAATCCCAAGGCACTCATGTCTATACCCTTGTTATTAAATAATTCACAATTCTTCTTAGTTTCTTGATGGCACCATGCCATGTTGTAAGACGGTAGATGTATGTTCCCCACAACTAATATCAATGTGTGTTGGTGAAAGCAAAGGCTCAGCCTATTGGATTGATGTGGAATATAGTCAAATAGACCTTTTTTTTTTCTCCTTTTTTTTTTTTTTTAATGTATATGGCCTCTTTGAATTTTAGGTTTCCCAAGAAAAGAAGATATATCCTATTTTTTATTTATATGAGGCTTGAATAGTGGTCCTCAGATTTTGCATGTGGCAGCATCTGGCTCATAAAAGTCTTTTACAAAATGTGAACAGGAAATGAGCAAATTCATCACCTCATTTAAGTGAGACCTTATTTTTATCATCTCTTTAGTATCCTTTCTGCACTTTTGTTACGTCTGGTTCTTTATATATTCCTTTCTTTGGACAGGAGGATCCCTGTCTTTGCCTTTGAGTCTTTCCTTCCGCACAAATGGTACTCCAGTGTTTAAAGTAAGCAATTCTTCCCTCATACATGGACATATTTGTAGCTGAGAATAGTTTTAAGAGAGGAGCAAGTCAAGTTTTTGGCTTTTTAAGCTTAAATTGGCAGCTTTGTGTGCTTCATGTGCTCAACAACATGTGCTTCACACAACTCTAGCACAGTTTGTTGGGAAATTTCAAGTAGCCCCAAATAAATTTTCATTGGCGTGTCCTTCTGCACAAACAGAGCAAGAGTGGTTGCAATAGGGACATTTCATTAATGAGACTGTTCAGTGCTTAGGGGCAGGATATCAGTCAGGATGACCCTAACCAGTCTGATTCCAGTGATAATATTGTGCCTCAGGAATAGAACTCATCAAATATTTGAGTGCTTTGATATTTAATTTTGAGGTGGTTCCTGTCAACATTTTGGAAAGGTAAGAAAACCCAAATTTCAGAAAGCCCAAATGGAACATCAGTGGGACAAGCACAGTGAAACTTGGGTTATATCTAGAATCTGACTGATGAGCAGACAATTCAGTGTCAGCCTGTTTCTCCTCCTGTATATTGTAGCCCACTGACATGCCATTTCCCTAGCAAGAAAGAAACCCCAGACTCTGTGGTCAGAGACATGAAGGAGTGGTGTGACTGCTGAGTTCAGTCCACCACTTCTGTGGGAAACTGTGAAATAGGCATATACTATAATAGGTTGGAATATATTTTCCATATGAACATCCTCTGCACCCTAATATTTACCGCACCCCACATTAAATAATTGCTATGGCATGCTATGGCATTAAATAATTGCTATGTTACATGACTCAGCACCTGCCAATTTATCTAAATCCACAGTGTACAGGTGAGTTTAAGGTATGATTTAATTTGTATTTATAGCTCATTGTAAGGTTGTAAAAGGTTTGTTGTGCTTAAGTGGGAAGTCTTGAAATGTGAAGTTACAAGGACTAGATAGCTTTCAATCACTAAGGAAAATGTCTTTGGAAAAAAAAAAAGAAAAAAAACCAAAAGGGTGTTTCATTTCACTTTGAAGAAGGAAATACTTCTTTCTAAGTTGACTTGACATGGTTTTTTTTTTTTCCCATTTGGGCAATGAACTGTAAAATCAATTATTCCTGTAACTCTTGTCATACGTGAACAGAGATCCAAGCCTGAAGTCACTTTCTCTCTGGCAGTGACTGTCAGTACATAATAGACCCTGGCATTTCTAAATAGGAAACTGCAGTCCTTGATGTTGCTTTTATTAAATAAAAAGCATATCAGAGTGACCATTTGCTTCATGCCTGTACTTCAGAAGACAACACAGAGTCAAATAGTTTGGTATATGCATTTTGATAGAAGTTCACTGTGTTTAATAGCATATTTTGCCATACACCATGAGAGAAATGGCACCTGCGAGAGAACCGAGTTTGTTTGTTAGGTCCACACTGGCCCAGGTGCACTGGCAAAGTGTCTTCAGCCAGCTCTTGTATCAACCGTGGCCATTGTGTCTTGTAAGGACAAGATGAGACTTTCACCTCCCCACCTCTTCACTTCTGTCTCAGGTCCCTTTAGTTCCTCTTTTTTCTCTAAGAGGATTTCCAAGTTCATGCTAGACCCAAAAATAGTGCTCTGAGGCTGATTGTCAGCTTCTTGGAGTCAGCAGTTACTGCTGAGTGAAGAATCCAATTCATGATGTCTGAAACATTTCTCCTATTTGAAGGAAGAAAATACCTATTCAAATTCAGGATGCTCCACATTTTTTTATCTGTTCAAAACTACATGAATTAGGTTTTTAATTTTTTTTTTTAATAAACATTGGGCTGCAAATTCTCTTCACAACTCTGAATTGTCTGCCTCTGAGCTTCTAGTTTAATTTTCTTCATACACAGTGGAAGCAAGGAGCATTTCTAGGGAATTGTGCATTATAAGAACGTTGAAGAGGGACTTTTTGCAAGGGTGTGAAGTGGTAGGGCAAGGGGGAATGGTTTTAAGGGCTGCATATTAGGAAGAAATTAATACCTGTAAGAGTAGCGAGGCACTGGAAGAGGTTGCCAGGAGAAGCTCTGGATGCCTCAGTCCTGGAAGCGTTCAAGTCCAGGCTGGATGGGGCTTGGAGCAGCCTGGGGTAGTGGAAGGTGTCCCTGTCCATGGCAGGGGTTTGGAACTGGATGACCTTTAAGGTCCCTTCCAACCCAAAACATTCTATGATTCTACTACAACAACATTTGAAATGGAGGGGATGAACTTTGCTCCAAAAATGCCTGTTTCTCTCTCTGTGCTATGAAGGGAGACCAGGTTGATGAGCTGAGCTGGACATGTTTATGGTCTAAATATAAAAGGTTTACTAGATACTAATCTTACCACTCTTATACAAGCAAACTGTGACATATATTAGAGCTTTGGTCATTAATCCCTATGCAATTAACTGTAAACTTTTGTAAATGGGGCCAATAATCATCTATAAAATCTTGGGGGAATAAATTTATTTAATTACTTAACTCTTTATTCATATATCTAATATCAGACAGTATATAGCATTGATATAAAGAGAAATACTCTCCCAGCTGCTTATCTGTATAATTACATAGCATGAAGCCATCTCCATCCCAGCCAGAGCCACAGCTGAGCCCATCTTTCCCTGTTGCGAGGCATACAAGTTGAATCAAAACTTTTTTGACATTTTCTGATGTCCTGAATGCCAATTGTAATGGCACAATTATGTTAATATCACCGAACAGGATCTCCTTTTCCATATGTGTGTGTGTGTATGTATACATACAGGTAGGAGAGACAGAAAGATGTTAACAAATGTTCTTTTAAAAATTTATTGGTTTATGCTGTTGCCTGAAGAGATGAGTAATAACAAGGCAGCTCTTCAGCTCAGGGGTCTTTGTTTGATCACAGAAACAGGAGTGGATTTGCTGTCCTTATCTGTGAGTAGGCAGCATGGACTCTCTTTAATCAGAAAGGACAATGTGTTAAGGCCTTTTCTGATGTCTCCGCTGTATTATTTTTGCTTAGGAGATCTGAATTTGCACCATAAGTGTGTGTGTATTAATAAATATTTAATTTAAAGTTATATATAAAGGCAAGCTTTAGATAGATAAATAGAAAGATGTTTATATAAATCTTTGTAACTAGTCTGTCACCCTTTTTTAATAAACCATTATTTTTGAATATTTTTGGAGGTTTTTCACCAAAAAATTGCAATTATTCAGTATTGTTCAACCATCTCTTAGCCAAAGGATATCACAGTGTGCTTTGTGAATGTTCCCTAAGCAGACTCTTAATAGGAATATGAAGATATGGACTAACATGTCATTTTCAGACACAGATGTGACCGAGGGAAAAAAAAGCACACCCAAAGGGTTGTAGTGGATAGGGTGAGGATAAAAATCTGTGGCATGTGGCCAGAATGGAAATAAGCCACGTGAAGATTTATCAAGTCTCTGAGGTTGTCCAACACCTTTCAGAATGGCTTAATAATAGTGAGATGGCTCTTCAGAGGTGTTTTATAAAGTATAAGGTTTTAATAATGACAAAAATCATGAACATCATAGAACAGAGAAAAGCCAAACACAGGTGTCCAAGAAACCTCTGACACCTTGCTAAAAACACCCTCAAAAGCCCGGAGCACCTCTGTGCTTGTCCGTAAGTACTGAATGACCAAGGAGGGTTCTGTTGGCAAACTGCCAATAGAAATACAGGTTTTGAGAAACATCCTAAAGATCCAACCGTGCCCCTGTGCTGGCACTAAGCCAATTGCCATGAGAAGGGCACAGAACTTTCCAGTTTGGCTTCCTTATATGTTTAAGGTAAGCTGAAACTTTTCCCCTTATATAGAAAACACCTGCTTGGGTATGGAAGTGCATTCCTACAGGGTGACATGAGGCTGGCAGTGTAAATATTGAGATTCTGCCGGGCACCATCATTTTCCCAGTTCTCTTCATTGACAACTTGGATGCACAACTTGAAGAAATACTAAGTAAATTTGTCGATGACACTAAATTGGGAGGACCTGTTGACTCCTTTGAGGGCAGGGAGGCCCTTCAGAGAGACCTGGACAGATCGGAGAAATGGGCAATCGCCAGCAGTATGGAGATTAACAAGGGCAGTGCCGGATCCAGGGATGGGACAGCCCCGGCTGTGCAGATAGACTGGGGAATGAGAGGCTGGAAGCAGCTGTGGGATGGGTCCTGGGGGTCCTGGTCAGTGGACAATTAAATGTAAGTCAGTAGTGCCTTGGCAGCCAGAAGGGCCAACCCTGTCCTGGGGGCATCACCAGCCGGGCAAGGGAGGGGATTGTCCCACTCTGCTCTGCACTGGGGTGACCTCACCTTGAGTCCTGGGAGAAGTTTTGGGTGCCACAATATAAAAAAGATAAAAAGGTATTTCATAGTGTCCAGAGAGGAGTTACGAAAATTGTGAAGGGTCTATGAAGATAGTAAAGGGTCTAGAGGGGAAGATATATGAGAAGCAGTTGAGGACTAGGACTTGTATTCAATAATCCTAATGGGTCCCTTCCAAATCAGGAGATTCTGTGATTTTGTGGTACATGATTCATACAACTTCTCCTGTGCCAGATGATTCAGTGCTCATCTTAGAAGGATGCCTCGGGTAAGACTCTGCATTGCCTTTCATGTGACATTTTCCCCAGAGCTTAATTTACTGCTAAAGCAATGTTTTTACAGCTTTAATTTCCTCTGTGGTGATGTATAACTGTAGAGATCAGGTAGAGAAAAAGGATTTTTCCCCTTCTTATTTATCATAATCAGAATTGTTTAAGAACTTCTATAAAATACCCTATATGTGCTTTTACATGAAGAGCCATCATGATTGTAGAGACTTGTGATGATATATAGGATGTAACATAGCCTCCAGTCACTTGGTTCAGTTTTTAAAGTGATGTGGAAAATAGACTTCAAATAATTGCATAGAAATTAAAAAAAAGTGAAATACCCCTTAAAAGAAAAATCTGGGAAAAAATCCACAAGAAACCAAGACATCTATACATGAACTAAGATATTTTTGGAGGTGGTTTTTTTTGACCTTTAAATTATAAAATATATTGCTGTATGAACTTTACCTTGATGAAAAAGAAAATAAGAAAAAATAGCCAGAAATTTTATTTGAAATAAGAATTTTTTTTTTTTCTTCCTTCTTAGTGGGTCAATATGAGACATTTGGAACATTGTCAGTGCTTTTTCTCCTAGAATAACTCTAAGGGAAATCAGTGTAATCTGTGAAACATTTTTGATTTACAAGAATGGTATTTTTAGATGGCAACTCTCTTGAAAAATGCTTTCCTGGCCACTCCTTCTTCCTTGGCCAATTGTAAGTAATAAACCTACAGCCTCTATTTAGAATGCTGACTTATAGTGCTGAAACCATGAGACACAATCATTAGAGCTGACCAGGAGAACTCTTTTCTCTCAGTTCAGAAAATGCTCTTTTTCAGGCTTTATGGTTCCTATTTTTCAGGGGTCTCAAGTCAAATACTTTCTAACTGCAAATTTTGTACAAAGTGTAAATTATCACTGAACTTGTCACTAAATCTGACTGCAATGTCAAATATTTTTCCTACTGCGTTATTATCCCAGGGGTTTTAATAAGGAAGTCCTAATTTTTAGAGGTAACATATATGTCAAATTGTATTTATGAAATACCAACCTACATTTTCTTACATAACAGATTTAGTGAGAGGTATAACATAAATACTTCCATATGTTGTCAATGCCTTTCTAATTATTGCCTGTCATTGGAGCTTTTTATTAGTGTTCTTAATGTAACTGAAATAGAATTGACATATAACATAATGATTTAACTTTTATTTTAGAACATTGGATAATGAACCAACATATCAAATATAGACTAGTAAATCAGTACAAACAAAGCAATTCATTAAGTTGATAAAATGTGCAAATTCTAGTCCAATATTTCTATTTATCTAAAATGTTTGGTCTTCAGTTTTACTTTTTTAATGGAAAATACTAATTTGCTCAGTTTTCCATAGCTGTTCCTCCTATAAGCATGCTGTCTTCCTGGTGATGGATATTAGAGGAAAGATATTTACAGGAGCTGGCTTATGTGGGTGTCTCCCTATCCTCAAGAATGTTCTGTGTTCACATATCCACTGCTGCCAGATGAAAAAGAGAAATGCATTGTTGTTCTGCCAAATAGGCCCAAGATTTGTGTCCCATGCCTGTTATATGTAGTCTGTGGTTGCCCTGTTCAATAAAAATATTTAAAATACCAAAACTGGGCTGAGAAGAAACAGTGTCACCACAAAACGGCATCCACAATCTGGCCTCTGTGGGGTTCTATGTCTTTAAGCTACTGAGTTTTTTCAGATTTGCCAATAATTTTTCACAGTCTGGCACAGGGATGTAAAAGATGTTTGTATTGATGAATGAATTAATGAGGGGGAGTTGTTTGGGTTTGGCAGATTTCCATAGCTGAATGGAGATGTAAATATACATATACTCACATATAGAATCATTAGGGGTGGAAAAGACCTTTAAGATTATCAAGTCCAGCTGTCAACTCAGCACCACCATCATTTATACCATTAAACCACATCCTCAAATGCCACATCCAAGGGATTTTTGAACACTTTCAGGGATAGTAATTCCACCA
The DNA here is from genome assembly GCA_013397315.1 of Donacobius atricapilla. Classification (NCBI taxonomy): domain Eukaryota; kingdom Metazoa; phylum Chordata; class Aves; order Passeriformes; family Mimidae; genus Donacobius; species Donacobius atricapilla. The sequence goes on along the minus strand of WBMY01004794.1, from coordinate 202,933 downwards.
CTTTCCTGGGCAGTGTGTTCCTATGCTTGACAACCTTTTTAGTGAAGAAATTCTTTTTAATATCCAATCTAAATGACCCTTCTACAATGACCCTGTGTGTATATATACTGGGGTTTTTTTCTATACATACCATAAATATCTATAAAAACCATTCTTAGTCAACCCAAATGCAGAATTTTTCCTTATTGTTGTAGTTGTTGCTGTTGTTGTTGGTTGGTTGTTGTTTTCCTCATGAAATATCATCATTAACAGTTTTTCATTTTCAGTCATCTAGATTATTTTTTTCTCTTTAAATTACATGTCATTTCTGTGATAAGAATGGCTCAAAAGATATCCTTGCCTCTTCAGTCTTCTCTGAACATTCATTTTAATGTATTTTCATGATAACCTCTTTAGGTCAAAAATAATTTCTGATATGCGACCAGTTTCAGAAAATGGAATAAAAACTTGTCCTTCTTCCACCAGTGCTCAAGCACTTTCACTAATGAAGTGGAAACACTAAAGTTTCAGCTCAACACATAACTATAATTTAATTTCCAACCACCAAATAACAGGAAATCTCCTATCGTAGAAAACAGCATCCACAGTAGAGAGCAAAGCCTTGGTCCTTGAGTTTGAAGCCAGAATAAAATTTTCGTATTAGGTAATCAAAATGGGCTTGCAGACAAATGGGCAGATACTTTGAACTCAGAAACTACATTTATCTTGGGGGGCCGAGATTTATCCCTCAGTTTCAAGCAGTTCTGTGGATCTTTCCCAGAAGCAGATAAGGTCGGGTAGCTCTCTCTGCTACTGGAAAACAATTGGAGACTGCAAAACTTGTCTATTTAGTCTGGAATGGCTTTTTAGTACATTAAAATTCTTGACAAGCAATTTGAATCTGAATTGTGAAATGTGTTAAGAGTTAGATTATGCATAAAGGGTCTCATTTACCAGTTGTTAGTGCTATTGTTGAACGTTGCACGTAGTTAACATAGCTCATGAAATTGCTTTAATGCAAAACAAATACAAGCTACTTACTGCACATTACAAAGCATAAAATTTGGTTGGTGCCTTTTGATATTAGATAGATGTAGGACACAGGTAGTGAATATCCACAAATTGTTCTCTGCATTTGAATAATGAATTGACATGAACCTTATTTGATGAAGGTGTTTTCTTTTTGCGAGTAATTTTCCTTTCTCTTGTTATAAAGGAAAAGTACATTTATAAAGCAATACAGTCCAATTACAGATGGAACCTGTTGACTGATAAGAGCACTGCACAAGGAACCTATTAATTTAAAAGGCTGTATTCAACAGGGATATTACAAAAATGTTTAGTTTGTTTGGGCTGATTGATGTTGAAGGCTGTTCTACTTGGCTGGGTAACTCTAGCAGAAGACCAGCTTGAAAGCTAGATAGACAAGGGTTAGTGATAGTCCAGTCTTGGGATCCAGCTTTGCACATCATGATCAAAGGGAACTGAAGCCTTTACATTTCCAAAACACTAGGCAATCATTTTTATCTCACATCTGTCCAGGTTTTTCTTCATGTGATCCTCTAGTGTGAGGTCTCCCTACACCAGGCTGGGAGTTTGGAACTAAATGATCTTTAAGATCCCTTCCAATCCAAATCATTCTATGACTCTGTGATTGATGACGATCACAGGAAACAGAGATATGGAAAAATTAGGCTTATATGCTTAGGATTCTTCATGAGAAAAGAGCTTCAAAGCTCTTAAGCTAGAGAGAGTTTATGACCTTTGGAAGAAGTTGCAGAAAACTCAGGAGGACTACAATGGTGTTGTAAGGTTATGCAGGTAGAAAATTAGAACAGCCAAAACTCAGACAGAACTTAATTTGGCTACTGCTTAAAAAATACAAAATATTTGTATAAATACATTAGAACAAAGGGAGAGCTAAAGATAATTCTTGATAAATTTCGCCCTAATGATGTTGGCACAATGGAAAAAATAATTTTGTACTATTGGCTTCTGTGTTGTCATCCATCTTTGCTATCAGAGTACCTTTAGATCTTAAATCTTGAAGTGAAATTTGTCAGGAATTCATGTCCTCCCAAAACTTTCAGAAATGGAAAAGGGCAAAAGTCAGAGATGTAGTCTAACACTACAGACAGAGGGAGCCTTGGAAAAGGAAATCAGCACAGATGCATCTTACAATCAGCATAGAATAATCTGTCTACCTACAAATTAATATGATTAAAATAGCAGTAGGCCAAAGGAAGTAATACAAAAGGTCATGAGACTCTTTACAAAGGAAACCAACATGTACTTTTACAGCAGATATTACAAGCTCAGAGCAGCCATCAGGCTTTGTGCAACGTGAGATTGTCAGATTCAGTATTATTTTTTGGTTTTATGAGAATTTTGTCTTAACCAGAAATAAACCAATATTCATCATCCTGAGTTGTGAAACCTGGAAAGCTGAGCACTTTGTAGCTGTTTAATGGGTCATAGCCATTGTTTTTTTCTGAGAGCTGGTTTTGCAGTAGTTTTTCCCCTTAGAACAGCACCTGAAATATTTGTTACCAGCCTCAATTTGTTAGTATTATATTGAATCCATGTTTCAAGCTATTGACAAGGAAATAGGGAATCACCTGAATAAATGCACAGAAGAGGCAATTAAAATAGCAAATGTGAAAGGTCTGCAATCTTCAGACCATCCCAGAGGAAGACATTTCTTGACATTTCGCAGCTTACTGAACAGTGATGGATAAGCTGATTTAGCTGCAGCAGTTTATAATGGCATCATCTGACAGATGCCTGCCCTGTTGGGGTCCCTGCAGATGAAGATGCACAGACCTCAGTTCACATTAGCTTAAACTGTCCCTGAGGTGAGTTTAATAATCTCTGTAATGTCGTGCTCTGTATCCTCTGTGTGTGTGACAACTTTCAGAAGAAGCAGAAGCAATCCTGTGAGAGCAGTAATATCTTTAAGTCATTGAAGAACCAGAAATTTGGAGCTTTTCTTTCTTTCTTTTTTTTTTTGTCACCCTCACTTTCCACCTCAACAAAAAGATTTTTCAAATTAGGATGAGTATGTTTAACTCCCTGTTAAACAACAGGGTTTCAAAGCCAGCAGCCATTTAACAGAATTTAATCAAAATGCTTAATGATGTGCCCTCTTACTCATGCACCGCCCAATCTGGTCTGTGGAGAAGAGAAAAGAGAGCTTGGAGCAATATTTTCAGTCTCAATTCACACAGGTATACCATCCACACCTTACAGTAATTTGAAGAAAGTTTGCATTGCAATGGAGAGAAATGCTGGAGAAAATTTTACTTGCCTTTTGTGGTTGTACTCAGTGCTCCTAATTCTTTATCTGCTGTTTAGAACATGTGGTCAATTGTCCAGTGTTAATCAGCTGAGGACAAATTTGAAAAAGCATCATAATATAGGAAGACAAATGCTAAAGAATTCAAAACTAGAAATAATTGAGTAATATTTCAAACATTAATTCCTGCAAGTTTTAAGCCTACCTGCAGGTGCATTTTCCTATTACTTTTTTATTTTTAAACTATAATCTATGCCAAGGAATGGCTGAAAATACACCTATTAAAGTATAGTCATGCACAACAGTATGTCATAGCATTCATATAACCTATGAAATTATCTCACTTTCTTCCTTCTTCTCATCAGTGTAGCATTTAAATGCCAGGCTTTTTGCCTTAAAAAATCAGCAGTGGATAATAAAGGAGGATGTATTTTCATGACACTGTGACATTGTACATAAATCTACTTCCAATTTTCTATTGTTTTGAGCACTTCTTTATGCTCCCTTTTTTGTTTTGCCCACGGTGAGAGTAAAAAATATTTGTGCTGAGGCTGGAGATTTTGAAACCTTTGAAGAACAGCCAACTCTGTCAATTATCATCCACTGAGAAGCTGAGGGAAACATCCTGGCTCAGGCCAAAATTTGTGAAATGCAGATTTTAGGGAAGTTAAAGGGAGAAAAACACAGGAGATATGTTGGCATGTGGTTTGCTCTTCTCTGTTGCTCCTGCAGATGTGCAGATTTTGGGACTGTCCAAAAAGGCAGTCAGCACCTAGCTGGTCTGTAGGAATTGTATTCTTATCCCAGCAGTGGTAAGCAGTGGACTAAGTTGCCCATTGTCCACGTTTCACAAAGCCAGGGATTAAGTAGTTTAGCTTTAAACCTAATCAGTTCAGATTTCAAATATCAGTAATTTATACAAGCATCTTTTGACAGGAGAGAATGCTTCTGATTTATGGTGCCCTAATAAAACTCAGTTTACATTCTAAGTATAAAAGTGTTGTTTGGGAAATATTTGTGGTCAACATGCTGTGATCTGTCCAATTATTTCCCACAAGAGATATACTAACACAGACATTGATCTTGGAGTACAGAGTGGCTCATATTTGCTGATGGGATAGCAATGACATTTGCATTTGTTCACTAATAGAGGGAACAAAGCACCCCCTGGCACCATCAGGCTATAACCTTTGCAGGAGGCAATAAGAAGGGAAAAGGAGAATGAATGTAGACATCTTTATAGTTCTTTCCTCTGCTCCTCCTCCAGCAGAGAGGGTGTATTTCGCACAGGACTCTCTGTGTTGTGGGACATGTGGGATGGACAGAGGTAGATTTCTCTGTTGTTTGTTCTGAGGGTCTTTTCATGTGGCAGCCTTGCTGAGACCTCACAGTTTAGTTACGGTTTGGGCAAAACGAACATGTAGAATGAGATACTATTGGATTACACAGCTGGCTAGTTGGGTGTCTGGGAGATTGGGATGGTTAAAATCTCTCTTTGGTGCCATCTGCTTGATTAGAATTGAAGAATCACAGAATTGATTATTGGGTTGGAAAGGACTTGAAATAACATCTTGTCCAAATCCTCTGCCATGGGCAGAAGCACCTTCCACTAGACCAGGTTACTCCAAATCCCACCAAACCTGGCACTGAACACCCCCAGGGATGGAGCGGCCTCATCATCTCCGGAAAACCTGTGCCAGGGTCTCACCACCCTCACAGTAAAGAATTTTGTTCCTAATATCCTGTCTAAAAATACATTTTTTTTTTTAGTTTAAAGCCATTACCCCTTGTCCTATCACTATATACTTTTGTAAAAAGAGATGAATGTCTGTCCACAAGTGGGTTTTTGTGGAAAACTGTCACACAAATGGAGACCACGAATTTTGATTTCTCTACTTTATTTTCTTGGTACTTTTGCTACACAGGGCAGCTTTTATGTCCCATCTGAAAACTGTATGCAGCATGCATACAAGTGGCATAAGGATCTCTGTCTTCTGCTTCTGAATGCCCAAAGGGGTCTTCACACATACTACGCCCTCATAATGAACGAGATTGCTGATTTACCACAGCTGAAGTTGGGTAAGTAAAAAGACATTTAAAACCACTGAGTATTTTACAGCGCTGCATTTTTAAATACATGTTTTAGTACCAAAACTATCGGTCTGTTCAGAGACTTTAAGGGATTTTCATCTGTGTTTTCTGAATAGTGTTTATTTTTGCTGTTAAAGATGACTAACTCCTCAGATTATGTGAATACTTTCATAGGATGTGGCCTGATACCTAATATCATAATATAATATATATAATATATACCTAATATAAATTANNNATTTTGATACATTTCTCAGAATATTTACCTTCTGGTGATTTTTTTTGATTTTTACACATTTTGAAAAGTGTACCTTCCAATTCTGAATGGCCATGAAATCTTGGGAAGACTCTTAACATGTTTTTTTCTCTTGAGCAAACATTTTTTACAATTGAAAAGAAAAATCTGAAAGGTGATACAAGAGGGTTTAAATTATACTCCCTTCTTTATAACTCAAAATATATTTCTCCATTGTGAATTACAACTTGCTCTTCAAAATTATTCTGATTTTCTTCCTAATTCAATTGTTTCATAGATTATCTGGTTTCTTGGTGGAAGGTTTTTTTTTTTTTTGGCTGTTCAGACCTGTTAGGTCTAACATGCAAGTGCTGGCTGGATTTATAGAATGGAGTTCTGAAATTTGTGTTTAGTCATCTTTGTAATGACAGCATGAGGTACCATGAAAATGAGACTCATTAATCTCATTCAAATCCTGCTGTCTCACCTGTTTCTTTGTATTCAAGGAATGTGCCTCATAATTTCACAACTGTGATTTTGTGGGTTTGTATTTCTGTGGTGTGCAGGTTTTGAAGTTATCAGTTTTTGTTCTGTTGCAGAGACAATTACATTAGGAGGGTCGATTGCATTGGCCAGCAGGTTTTGAAAGGAAGTAAAATTTTCCAGTATAGTCCTTGTATATAAGAGCTATCAAACACAATGCATTTTGCTTCACGCATTTGTGGAATTGATAGGTCCTATATCTCTTGTGCCCCAACATATATTTCCCCTTAAGACAGTCTAAAAGTCATAGGTTGGTAATGTAGTGTGCTATTCAATCCAAATACAAGAGAAAAAAAAAATAAAAACCAAACAAAAAAAATCCAAACAGCATTTTAATTTGCAGCTTATGAGCTCTCAGACAGAACACAACATGCAACAAAACTGCTTCATGGATCTTGTTAATCAGGTATAGATAACAGTGGTTTTGTGGCTCACCCAGACAGGGTTATAGGCTGTGAGGTGGCAGAGCTATGCATGGATGAATGACCACAACTCCAGGACCACCCCAGAGCACAGAATTATGTTCTAAACACCATTTTCCTGGTTTTGAGATGAATACTGGTACTGAAGCAGGCACTTCATTTGCAAATGTACTTCTTGTAACGCATGAAAATGTGCAAAATGTAAATATCCTTTTTAGCCTCCTGAGCAGAGTGTTACTTGCAGTATTTTATTCAGTCTGAAAATCTGCTAAAGATTTCGTTTTAAGGCTGATCTCGCACCTGTTGCAAAAGTCAGTAAAATTATGGGGTGTAAGATTCATGCAGTAAGATCAATATAAATCAAATTTTTATATCTATCTCCTTGTATTCGTTGGGGTGAAACACACCCAATTAAAAATATATTATCTGACACAGGTAGTGCTTTCTAACTTGAAATGGCATAAACTGCACCCTGTAGTCGCTATTTCTCCACTGACCAGGGGAAGAATGTAAATGGCTCATTCCATTATAACATCCATATTGGTCATAATAATCTCATAGGTTTTTACAGAAGGTTAAGATAAATCTTAGAATATAAATCTCTGCACCCTTCCTTAAGTATTTTTTTCCTAGCTTCCTGAGCAGGATATTTAAAAAGAAAGTAGCTTCCTTTGAATATTAAAAGTGGGAATTCATTTCCCAAATTTTACCAGCTCAGATTGAGTCTTTGCAAAGCACAACCCATCTTGGTCTGTCCTTTCCCATTTATTAGTGCTATCTGAGAGGAGACATTTGGGGATTGAGGAGGGGATTGGTCTATGAGATGTTCTGCTTTGTTCTTGGTTTGTTTCTTTACGGACACCATTAGAAAATTCCGCATTGCTAAATCAAGCTGCTAAAGTTGGGGAGTTGATTGATGTCCTCCTTTTCCTGATAGTTTGTGGTGCATTTAAAGCAGAGTGTCCCTGTGCTGGATTCTCTCACGATTACATCAAAACACTGCTGCATGCAGTGGTGAGGTAATTCCAACTTCACAAGGCAGTAAGAGATGCCCAGTATTTTTCTAGCAGGAATTCGATGTTGATACACAGTCCTCTGAAGCATACCAGGGACAGCCATTCATTGCAGATGATTTGCTCAGACTGTATTCAGTTCTACAGTTGACCATAAATACCAAAGACTAAAAGCCAAACTTCTAGTAAAAGCGAGTCAACAAAGAGACAAATTCTGCTGTCTTTGTCACCAAAACACCAACATTTTCTACTGGTTTGGTGGTCCAGATTTCATAAGCAGGATTTGCACCTGCAGGAGTACAGAGTGGGTTGTGCCCACACCCAAACAGAAACTTGTCTGTCAGGAAGAATCCAAATGACCAATTTCTCTCATGAATAAATATCAGAGAATTAATATTTCACTGTTAATATAGCCACTGTTCTCAAACCTGATGTCTTTCTTTGTGTTTTCTTTCCCCAGAGGAGCTATCTGTGGAAGAGACATTATCCCAGCTTTGTATGGAGCTGCAGGTATTTCCTTCATCAGAACCTGCCCATAGATTTTTCAAGTTCATTTTTCAAGTGCACTGGGACAGCCCAGTAATATATCAGAGCAGCAAAAAAGGGAATTCAGTGCCATCAAAAAGTTTGTTTACTGTTTCTCTTCCACCAATCATTTTGCATAACTTTAATTAGTTGTTTATAAGGTGTTCCTGGCACTTTTAACAAGCTACCAGCTGGATTATTCTAGCATGCTTCAGTGAGCCTACCCCGAGTATCAGGATGACAAAAAAAATTATTTGGGGTAAGTTGCTTTTCTGCTGACAGGAGAAAAAGTACTCTGGCAGGTTGTACAACTATATATTTTCAAATAAAAATACCTAAATGTGTTTGGAAGATCATGGGAGCAAAAAAGTTATTTTGGTGACTGAATTACTCTCTTGAACTTGCTTCTGCCAAGTTTATTTCAAGTGAGACAAAGAAAACTCATCAAGAGTGCCAGGAAGAAATGCAAGTGTCAGCTAATTACTGGAAAAATCAGAGATTTCATATATTTTATTTATCATAGGATCATAGAATCATTAGGTTTGTAAAAGACTTCCGAGATCATCAAGTCCATCCTTTGACCCAATATCACCGTGCCCAGTAAACCATATAAATAATGTGCCACCTGCTCATTTTTTGAACAATTCCAGGGTTGATGATTTCACTGCTTCCCTGGGGAAGTGAATTTGGTAACAATTAATGGAGGGAAGATGAGTCCAAACCACACAAGAAGTCCATTTTCATTCCTGTTACAAATTGTGAGCTAATGCTTGTCAGCCATGATTTTAAAACTGTTTTAAGTGACAAATTTATTAGTTTTAAGTCCTGACTTGGATATTTTGAAGGAAATGTGATTTCACATACAATTGATTTAGAGAAGCATAACTTACTGGGCTCATCTCTACTAGATATAGAAGTTGTAAGGGTATAGGGCAGATAACAGTCTAGACCCCCTTTGGGGGATTAATTCTCAGTGCAGTAAGATTCTCACAATTAGAAATCCTTCCTTCCTTCCTTCCTTCCTTCCTTCCTTCCTTTCTTNCAGCAAAGCAAAAGCATGAAACTCTGAATTCTTGCTTATTTTCAGTCTTCCACTCTCCGAGTCCTTCCTTCCTTCCTTCCTTCCTTCCTTCCTTCCTTCCTTCCTTCCTTCCTTCCTTTCCTTCCTTCCTTCCCTGATAAACAGACACATTTGATAACCAGCACACTGGACAAATAGTCATCACACACTTATTCCTAGGGTGACTTGCATTAATAATTCATCTTACTTGAAGACTGAGCTTTCAGTTTATGATGTAAAAAACAGGTTACTGACTTAACGTATAAAAAAAAACCAGTGACATACAGCATATAAAATTGGATGCGATAAATAAAGTAGTGCCCTGACTCTGCAAAGGGAAATGTTTGAGAAGAATCTTTTCTTTTCCAGTATCCCTGTGATTTTTCCCATACTGGAATGGGCGCTGGAGCTTGTGCCATTTTGGACAAGTCATTAAAACAGAATAGCATCCAAACAATGTAAACCCAGTGACAATATCTGTTTTATCCACACACAAATTTTCTCTGCTTCTCTCACACACAGACAATTTGTTTTTAATCATGGCTTAGTTTGCAGTGTCACCAACCTGGAAACCACCTGCATAATAAAATACGAAAAATAAGCAGGCTTTCAGCTAGAGTGCAGTCCCAAGGAGAAAAAAAAAAAAAAAAAAAAAAAAAAAAAAAAAAAAAAAAAAAAAAAAAAAGACCCAGTGAATAACATGGAGGTAAAATGCAATGTCTGTCTCTCATTAAAAAAATTAACAAGTTGACAAGTTAAGAGGGCTGGGTTTGTTCAGCTGGCAGAAGACTTCAGGGAGAGCATTTAACACCTTCCAGTACCTAGAGGGGCTACAGGAGAGCTGGAGAGGGATGTTTTACAAGGGTATGTAGGACTAGGAGAAGTGGGCATGGTGTTAAACTGACAGAGGGCAGGTTTAGATTAGATATAAGGTAGAAATCCTTTATTGTCAGTGGTGAGACAGAGGCACAGGTTGTCCAGAGAAGCCGTGCATACCCATCCCTGGAAGTGTTTTAAAGGACAGGTTGGATGGGGCTCTGAGCAACCTGGTCTAGTGAAAGGTGTCTCTGCACACGGCAGAGAGTTGGAAGAAGATCTTTAGCCCAACCCATTCTATGATTCTATGAAATTGTGAAATGAGGAAGTTCGGTGTGCAGAGACCTTGCTTTCTTGCAGAGCTTTAGCACAGAGCTGGAGGGCACACAGAGACCCACCATGTTCCAGTGTGGGACATGGGCAGCAGCACACTCTGGAACATCTGTTTTCATCATGTGCTGAGGACACAGTGTTTTGGTGTGAGGTTTCTTGTTTGGCCCCCCCTCAGTCACCCATCTGTATTCTAATGTGACATGGCTGAGAGGGCTCCTTTTGCTGACAGTCTGGCCATGGTTTATTATATCAGAGAATCCAGCACCATCTGGTGGATAATTTGGAATCCACACACTTTGATTTTCCACCCCCTCGAGTTACTACTCCTGCAGTGAAGCGCCTGCAAAAAATTATCTATTCCCACTTCTTGCTCTCTAATTGCATAGCTGAGACCATTTGCACTAAAATATGTGATTTTAAAGAGAAAAAGAAAATATCTCACCAGCTTTATTTAGGGTAAAATAACAGAAAATTGTAGCTTTAGTAATAATAATCCTAAATCAAGAGATTTTTTTCTTGTTGCTGTTGTTCCTAAAAGGACTTAATCTGATGTATGAACTGATTATTTTCTATTATATTCTTGATCTCATAATTCTCCTCCATCCTTCAGCTGCTGAACAATCCAGAGAAGATAGCAGAACAGATAAGCAAGGACCTGGCCTGGCTTTGCTCTCACCTCCTGGCCCTGTGGACCCAGTTCCTAGAGGTGGCAACACTCCATCCAGAGGTCACAGCTTATCTGACTCAGGAACATCACATGCTAAGGGTAATCTTAAGAAGTCAAAAGCAAGTTCAGTAATAAATTAACATTAAAGATTTGTTTGGATGTATACTTTCAATCCAGTTCTGCCTCTATGACTATTCACATGAAATGGGGGGAGCATAACAGGAGTTGAAGAGGAGGGGAAGAAGAGGTGAAGCCCAGGATTCGAAATTACAGATTTCAGTTTCTGGTATGAAGATGGTTGAGTTGGTGTGACCCAGGATCCTACATGAAATGAGTAACTTTGAACACCAGGATCAGACATAGAACAGGAGGTGGGTGGGAAGGGGTGTATATATCACCTATACTTGATAGATATCCATAAATCATAAACATTTGTTTTTAAAAAAACAAACATCACAGTGACAAATGAAAAAAAAATGCAATTTCATCTCAACTGGTTTTACAAAACTATCATAAGGAATATGGATTTGTTTTCTTCAGTGTCATATATATAGCTATTTGCCTTTCTCACAATGAAGTGAACACAACAAAATATGAATATTGTTGAACTTGCTTCTTGTACTTGGTAATAAAGAAGGCACAAAACCACTTGTCATTTGAGCCAATGTTGTCAGATCTGCTTATCTGATTAGTTCAGCAAGTGTTCTGTCTTCCATCAGGACGTTCTTGGTTATTGACCAGACAGCAGTTCAGCACATCACCTGAGCTGAACTCAAAGTCTGTTCTAATCATTAGAGTAGGGACAGTAGAGAAAAGGGCAGGATTCACATGCATGCATTAGGGGTGTGCAGTGTAGGTAGTGACACCTCAGCCTTTGTTCTGCTCCTGTCAAAGTCCGTGGAGGTCAGAGTGACCAGAATGAGTCTCCCCTGGAGCTTGCAAAATGGGGCAAAAATTTGAGGAAGAGGTGGCTGACTGCCTGGTGCTGAAACTCCCCTGGTTAGTCTGATGAGATCTCCCTTGACTCTGAGGGGACCTGGGTGGTTTTCTGTCAAAGGACCCAACTTTTTGTGCTCCCAGCTCCAGCAAGGTGAATCTCAGCCTCTGGTTTGTTCCAGGCTTGTCGAATGCCAACTGCCTTCTTGATCGTTCTCAAATTACATAACTTTGTATGCTCTGGTTCCTCCCCATGTAAACTCTGTGTAATTATACTCTTTCACTTCTGTTTGAGAGCCCTAAATGAAAAGTTTAAGACACAGTCTTTTTGAAGGGATGCTCGTCCTTTGTTCATTAAGGCCATTTGCTAAAGCACAGCTGGGAGTTAGAGAGATGCTGAGATGCTCTGACATATGCTTTTCACTGCCATTTTCTGTCCCTGTAACAGAGGTCACTTTTACAATTATTATTAGGAATGTATGGGCTGCAGTTTAACAGCTCAGTACATTTGATTGCATATTATGCTTGATTCATTTAAACTCAAAGCTTATTCCAGGGCAGATGAGAGCACTGAATTTTTTATAGCTTATTTCACACTCAGTGCTCTGCCAGCCTCTTCAGATCCATGGCTCTTTTGTAATTGATTATCCAACACAGAACAGATCTAATGTCCAGGAAGGGATTTGAAGAGCTCTCAGTTTGTAAGTATCATGACATAGGCAGGAGTGGGTTTACTGTGATAGGGCTCGTTCTCCTCTGGACTGGTATGTAAGGCTTCCTTTACTGTCATGGTAGTTTGAGAGTCGCTGCAGATGTTCCCATAGAAGAGATGATCAATTATGAATTGTTCTAATTTAGTAAGTCACTGCACCACTGCTTTTTGCACAGTGGGAAAGGAATAAATCTTCCCAACTTTAACAATACAGGGGAAAATGGGAAATTTGACAGCTTTTAGAAAAGTAGTCAAAAGAGGCAGATGGTCAAACTTTGATTTATTGTCAAAGGAGACTTCTTACCTCGCATCAAATATGCAACAACAACAGGTGCTTTGTGCTGGACTGCAAAATGAAGCAGAATTGAACTCTTGGAACTCTTTTTAATGTCAACACTAAAGAATCTGGTCCTGATAGTCAATGCTGTGTTCTTAGGCTGATGGAACTTGTCACCTTTCAGCAAATCTTAGGTTTCATTTGTGTGTCTCTCTCTCTCTCTCAGGTGAGAAGATTCTCAGAAGCCTTCTTCTACACGGAGCACCAGAAACCTGCTGTGCTCATGTTCCAGGAAGGCTTGTAAGTAACCCATTAATACTCCCCTGTCTCTGGAATGACTAAAAATTTACTTTAAAATATTTTGCAATCAAGAATAAGATCTTTTCCTGCAGAGTATGAACGAATTTGGTTTGAGAGAGGTCATTGGCTCTGTTTTAGCTCCATGTTGTAAACCTATTGAAATGAGTTTCCAAAGTAAGTGACTGATCAGGCAGACCCCAGAAATAATTAATTCCAAGATATATCTATATCTATCTATATCTATATCTAATCTATATCTATATTGATACATATATGTATTTACTATTATTCAATTAACTTCCTAAACCAAAGGCACCAGATCCAGCACTGGTACTTTTAGTAGGAAATAACTGTTGAAAAGCAACAAATCTTAACATTTCAAAATTTGGTTTTTACCATCTCTAAACCATTCCAAGGTAAGTATTTCTTTCTGCTGGAAAATTCCTGCTTGTAACTAAAGTGTGAACTGTGAGGAGCTAGTCTTGAAGCTACGCCAGGGCAAATCCTGCCTTTGGTTTTAGCCCATGAACCCAAATGGAGGACTTGGATGGTACTCAGGACCTGACCCCTGAAGGCAGAGTTCAAAGAAGGATGCTCAGATTTGAATTTCTGGGTGATGAAGGTTATCCAGACTATTTGTCACCATGGGAAGACCACAACATCACTACTGAGAAACCCATCTTTCAGAAGGGGCTGAAAGGCCTGACATCAAGTCCTGTCACAATGATGATTTTTAAGAGAGACATTTGCTCCTGATCTAGTGCAGAGGACAAAATTGCTTTTCTCAGAGCTGTCACTGGGGACATTAAGGCCGATTCAGTGTTGATGGAAAGGGCTCTGACTTCATTAGTGGATGGATTGTACAATGCTGCCTTGTTCTGCCAAATTAGAGTAGCACCATAGCTGCAGGGTCCCAGCTGTGTTCATTTGGTTCTTCCATGTCAGGATTTTAGGAAGCTGTGTACAAGGAAAACCCCATGTCAAGATCCTGGGGTGAGGACGCACACACTCCTGGCCCCATTGAAATGAACATAATCTGGCACAGGGGAAAGCCTAATTGCATGAAGTGCTTCTATTTCTCCAGGCAGTCACAGAAGTAGCCCATTTCCTACACATAAACATAATGTTTTTCTCAGTGGTTATCCAGAAGGGTAAGNAAAAAAAAAAGAAGGTAAAAAAATTATTAATTGGTCTATGTAGAAAATCTGGTCTATACAGGCCATGTGAGAGTCAAGTTTTCTTTCTGAATTTGCTCAATGATGTAGTTGCAAAAACAGAGTCTTGGCTGTCAGAGTATTATTGATATTGGGAGTGGTAGTAGGGATTATCAATTGGGTTCACAGAATCACCAGCTGAGATCAGTGTTCGTTGTGCCAGGTGCTGTACAACCACCACAAGCATTAAGCGTTTTTCTCCCCATTTTATTTTTCCTTCTTTCCAGACAGAAACTGTTTTTTGCCTCCCATGCTGTTGTGGGTTTGTGTGAACCGTGTACGCACCGGGCAGTATTTGACTGCTTAGGCAGAAGAGGACACACCGCCCCCAGTAGGCTGGGTGTGGCACAGGGTGGAGGCCTCTAGGAGGTCACATTCCCTCCTTAGATTTTACAGGCAAAAATATTTCTCCTTGCTCACTTCAGTATCAATTATTCATCTTTTTTTTACAAGGGTAAGTAGTAATCAGACAAGAGATAATGGCTTTAAGATGAAGAACAGATTTGCCTTCGGCTGACCATCAATGAAAATCTTTTTGCCTTACTCTCTGTATTTCATATTTCCCCATTTTTCCAGACAGATGTTTAAACAGGAAAGCTCATACAAAATAAAAGTTATTGTATTTATTATAGCCGAACACATATTCATCTGCCAGTTTAATGTCACATTCACTGAGGAGAACCAGGTAGCATTTTGAGTGGCCTAAATGATGGAAACAGATCGGAGGGCTACAAAAAAGCCAGAGAGGGACTTTTTACAAGGACATGTAGTGATAGGACAAGGGGAAATGGCTTCTAACTGAAAGAGGGTAGATTCAGATTAGGTATTGGAAAGAAATATTTTACTGTGAAGGTGGTGGGATGCTGGAATGGGTTGTTCAGGAACTTTGTGTCTGCCCCATCTGTGGAAGTGTTCAAGGCCAGGTTGAGCAACCTGGTCTGGCAGAAGGTGTCCCTACCCATGTCAGGGCGGATAGAACTAAATGATCTTGAAGGTCTTTTCAACCCCAAACCATTCTATGGTTCTGTGACTATGCCAAGAGACAGTGGCTGAGTAATGTGATTTTTGCTCTTCCAGATTTGTACATGTATGAGACACCTCTCTGTGGGTGCTCTGAGGTCTGATATAAGTGATACAGAGGACTTGCCATGTATCCTTCTTGCCTTTGTTCCTCCCTGTACTGCTCAACCAAATTTTTGATTATTGCTTCCTGCATCTGGGTTTTGAAACCTGACCACAGCCAGAGTGACAGACCTCATTTCCTGACCAGAAACCAGCTGAGAGATCCAGGCCCAGCCAGTAGCTGAGACCCTTGGGAGGGCAGCAATGGGTTATGGCAGCTAACAGGAGCCTGTGGCAGTGGGATCTGAAATAATTTCAAAAACACTGAGATTTTTCAGGAAGGGATTGTGCAAGCTGTAGATATCTCTAACTGGGAGATGGAAACCTTATAAGACTTCTGGGCACCCCCCATCATGCAATACTGCTTTCCTTTAAACACCTTGACTCTGTCCTCTGCCTGCATATCTGGGCTTGCAGGAGTAATGGATAAACAGCACAGCAGCTGCTCAAACACTCAATTTGTTTTGTGCTTTGCTGCCAGGATCCAGAGCCACGCACAGATTTCTACAGAAATCCGTAATTCGGATTATTTCACCAGCATGCCCCCGCTGCCAGCGGAATGCCTGGACATCGACGGGGACTGGAACACACTCCCAGTTATCTTTGAAGATAGGTACACAGACATGCCTTGCAAAGGTGAGTGAAACAGCACAGGGCACAGCTTGGTGAGACAGCTTGAGCTGAGGAAGGTACTTCTCGAGCTCAGGATAAGTGATCTCACATCCCTCGGGCTTATGAACTTGGAAGAGAATGTGACCCCCTAAGTAATACAGCTGAATTTTAGTGTTTTCCCTAACAGCACAGTATTTCCTTCACATTTTTCATCTTTAAATTAAGTTTTTTAAAAAGAGATGGGAGAAAAATCTAGAAAGAAAATCAGATCTTTTGGATTTTTGCTACAGTACTAATTTAAAGAGGAAACACTAGACTGATATCCCCACTATGACATCTAGTGGTAAGAAATTTCAGAACAAACCCCCACAATTTCAGTGTAAAGCCCCACGCTCCCCTGAAAGGCATCACTGCCTTCCAAAAAAATCTTGCCCTTTGAGTATCCAAATCAAATTTTTAATAAAGAAATTATTTAGTTCCAGAGTTATTTAGTAAAATCTCATAGCCCTTACTACCTTTTTTTTTAATGAACCTTTAAGATTATCAAGGAAGCAATATGTATTAACACTATAGGTGTCCACAGTCTAGCGAATACAGCCTGTGATACAAAATCTTCACTCTTCCACAGTTATTCTACTGCCTAAATTGTGACAATGCTCATTTAAGATATTTAAATTATTAAACTGAGTATTAAACTGATTCCAAGTAAGAGCTATACTAGGAACAATATTGAATGACACCAGGAATACAAAGAAGTATCCATTTTGTTTTGCTTACCTGTACTCTAAAAACTAGCAGTATATGTACAGTTATACTGAGGAAAGGGTATTTTATTAATATTGTCCTCTTTGGCCTAGCTATGATTGTTCAGTGAGTCTAATTCTAGTTAAATGCACTCTGGCATGTGCATTTGTAATATACCTTTAATGCATATACAGATTTTAATAATATAAAAGTAGAGAATAATATTTTAGACTTTAAAATCCCTTTTCAAAGTCTCCCAGTTCTTTGGGGTGATTTGTTGTGTTCTTACAGGTAATATTAATTTCTTTTCTTTTCTTTTCTTTTCTTTTCTTTTCTTTTCTTTTCTTTTCTTTTCTCAGATCAGAATTTGGAAGTTTTCCCAGATTTTGAGGTTGCTGCAAATACTCAAATGGATGTAAAACTGGACAATGAAGACTGTGCATCAGTTGATGCCACTGAAGTAATGAAAGGAGACTTTGGGAAAGATAATCCACCACTACACACAGACAGGATAAACAGGAATCCCTCACGCCTACGCAGCAGTACTGAAGCTGCTGCTAAGGGTTTAAACCAGCACTCCACATCTCAGGTATGTACAATAAACAATGAAGGCCAAAGGAAACCTGAAAATACTTTTGTTTCAAGAGAGGAAACTATTTCTGACTCAGAGCCAGGCAATACAGAACATATGTCAGAAGACTTTAAAACATCCAAGGAAGTTTTATTAAAAGATAATAGACTTGGGGTGGATGTTATCTGCGGAGACACGCAACCCAGCAATAAGGACTCTCACAAAAGTGAGCCCATGCTAATTGTCAGTGCTCAGTATGAGTGTGGAGCATGTGGAACTGATGGCTTGGAAGGCAGGACTGAAATACATGAACTAGATGAATTTGGTCACCCTGAAACTAACTTCACCTCATCTGAGCTTGCACTGAATGAATTGACCAGTCTTGGAAAACCAGAGGATGCAGACACCAAGGCTCATCTCCCTGTTTTGAAAGCTTTGCCTTCACACAGCTGTGAAGCAAAATCTGTCACAAAGGAGCAACGAAGTGAGGAGAGTGAAGAATTTACTCTGATGTCAGGGGTCATAAAAAGATCCTCCTCTATAATATCTGATTCAGGCATTGAGAGTGAGCCCAGCTCGGTGGCATGGTCTGATGCCCGCAGTCGGGCCCTGGAGCTGCCCAGCGAGATCCTGCACCACCTGGTGCGGAGGCACGCCATCCACCGCAACTCCCTGGAGGGCGGCCACACGGAAAGCAACACCAGCCTGCCCAGCGGAATCCAAGCGTCGCTCACATCCATCAGCTCTTTGCCCTTTGAGGAAGAGGAGAGGGAAATGGAGCTTACCAAACTGACAAAATCTGTCTCTGCTCCTCAGATCAGTAGCCCAGAAGAGCCCACAGAGGAAGTGGATATATCAAAACACAGCGAAGCCACCTCAGGAGATTCAGATCAAAACTTAAGAAGCTGCATCGAAACAGAGGATAAAGATGGAAAAATGATCATGGACTTTTCTGAGTGTCAAACAACCTCTGAAAGTGGACAAATAGAACACAGAAGACATCCCAAACCCCTCCTCCACAGTAGCAGTAACGCTGAGTTACATGGGGAGGAGGAGAAAGGTTTTCCAGAGACTTGCTGTAGTTTGGAAAACACAGGACCACCCATTTGTCCAAAGCAGCTCCAAGATAATGTCTCTGAGTGCCTGTCCCTGGAGAGCAATGGTGAGTGCAGCTTAAAAACACCAAGGGCTTGTAATTACTTGGACAAAAATATAGATAAGGTTGATACATGCATTGAGGATCCAAAGGATAAACTTAAGCCGGACAGTTTAAAAATACAACAGGGCTCTTCCAGTAGTAGAATTTCAGGAGAGGAGAGTTTTTCACAAAGCATAAAGGTGGTACCAGATTTTTGCTACCCTATTACAGCTCCTTCAGATACCTCCACTGAATTTGGCTCACTGCGAGGAGAATGTGGCAGCTCTCTTGCTGATGAGAGCCCAGCAGTGCATGCAGAAGTGCAGGGGTTGCAAGAAATTGAGCTCAATGACTCACCTGCCTCAGCAGACCCTGCCACAGGGTCCCACCAGGCTGCACGTCCTCAGGAGCCCAACAGCCAAGAGAATAAACTTGTAGCGAACGGCACCGGGTTTCCTTTGGCCACGACAGAGGGAGTAGCCCTGGAAAGCAGAAAGACTGCTGATGTGGTTAACCTGTCCATCTCTTGCACAGCCACCTGTCTTCCCTTTTCTTCCGTGCTCAAAGAGACCCCTGCCATGGCGGGCTCCTTGGCAAAGCAGGCTGCGTTCCCCATCACGCGCCAGCCGCTGGGCTCGTTTGGAGTTGTCTGTTCTAATTCAGATGAGATGGATGAAGAGACCAACGAAAGGATGCTGAAGTAAGAATGACTAATTTCTTCATTAATGTAGCCGTAATGCCAAGAGACCCTAACACAGTTCAGGACCCTAATTCACTGGCAATACAGGCAGCTTGCATTTGAGACGGTTGCCTGAGGAATTTCAGTAGAAACAATCCAAACAGACAAATGGTTCATATAGAATGAGTAATTTAAACAGACAGGAAGGATGAAAACACAGAGAGACCAATATTTCCAAAGATCAATCAGGTCCTTAATTCTCATGACAAACAGTGAGATTTAGGTATTTAAATCATCTTTGAAAGCTGAACTTCCTTCCTGAATTCAAGGCTACCCATACCAGAGTATCAATCCCAGATAGTCAGATCACTGTGGCAGTGCGGCAGACTGTTTTACTCTTCTGCTTTAATAATTGCCCTCAGTAGCTAAAGTATAGAATGGGGGATTCAGATTGGCTGTTATGTCTCAACTTCATGTTCTCAAACTGGAAAAATGAGAGAATTGAAACCATGAATAGCCAGAGAAGAGGCATTATTTTTGTTTCATGCTTCATTGCCCAATGCAAAAGTGTCACATCTTGGCCTTGACGTCACGGGGGCCCATTTCACAGATTGGCATACTAACACTTATATTTTTCCAATATAGTTTGGTGCCTCTGCTGTGCTGATGAAAAACAGTAGCGCTGAAATTTCTCAACCCATTCAGCAGCCCAAAATGTTGGCTGTCTGCATGTACATTAGTTTTCAATGAAAGACTTTTTTTTTATTCTTTTGAAAGAGTCCTGAAGTTTTATACACCACACTTTAGTCCTGACAAATCTAAGCACAGAATTTATTTTTTCTTTGTGAAACAGAACATTTGAGCATGTATTCATGCACATGAATCCAAAGCTTCCAGATTCATGGCCCCAAAACTATTTTTTTCATTCTTGTGTCCCTTAAAATTAGTTGGGCTGATGTAAATAATTTCTCACCATTGGACTTGAGAATCTTGGAGACCTTTTCCAATCTTAATGATTCTATGATTATATGAAATTGCCTTAAGAGATCCCCAAGCCTTAAAGGTTATATCTCTGAAGCTTTTCCATCCCAGTTTTCTACTTAATTCTACACTTACACTGTGATTATTAATTCCTAAATTATCTGGATAAGTTTTACTGAGTCAAAAAACCACTGAAGAGTTTGACATCTTCAGCCAGCAGAATTCTTCCAGGTGAATTCGAGTGTCAAATTTTAGACCTTTAGTAGAAAAGGTGTTATCTTAATTCTTTCAGCATTGAGATGTTCCTGTTCTAAATGCTATTAAATGTTTTCAAAAGAATCCAAAGTCAAATAAACCCCAAAATATCTACCACATGAGGTTCGAGCTTGAGGAAGAGGGAGAACACCTTCTACCTGACTATCAGTGCATCTGTTGGTAGCAAAATGATACATTTTTCATTTCAGTACCTATAAGGCCAATAACATTGTTAAGAATCCTAATTCTGTACCTCAATCTCCTTTTATGAGCTACCAGACAATTATTTTTGCTACTTTCATTCCTCTGGCAAATGTGAGTTGCTAATGCACTTTAGTTCTTCCCTGTATGTAGACAAATTAGAAAGAAACAAAGTTCATTCCCTTCATTCTGCCTTCTCTCAGTCCTAATAGATAAGGAATTGCATCCTGGTCTCTACTTGAAAGTTGAAAATGTAATTTCTTACAAAGACAAGCCTCCTCATTTCTAGTTTGAAGGTTTGTTTCTGACCACCCATTTCTATTGTGATTAATTAATGTATTCTCCAGTTTTTATCAGGCCAAAGAAAAATTTAAAAAAGACATGAAGATTGAAGGATTTCTGTACAGTGACTTATCTGTACTAGCTTCTGATATCCCATATTTTCCACCAGAGGAAGAGGAAGAAAATTTGGAAGATGGAATTCACCTGGTTGTCTGTGTCCATGGATTGGATGGTAAGGCCAGGAAGAATTGCTGTTTGTAAGTCATTTTGGTGTAAATTACAAAAAAAAAAAAACAACCAAAAAAAAACAGACAAAAAAAACCCAGATGTCCCTCAAGTGTGAAAGAATGGAGAATCTAAGTATTTGTTTTAGCTAAGTATTTATTCCTTATTATGCTATTCAATCCATTTTAATAAAGGATCTACAAGAATATTAAGTATTGTTGCTAATAAAAGGGGTCCTACTATCTGTTTTTAGGTGGGTTGTTTTGTTTTGTTTTGCTTGTTTTGTTTTGTTTTGTTTTAACAGCACTCTTCATCAAAGCACATCAGTCCTCCCCTCTACAGGAAGAGTGTATTGCAGGAACTCCTTGTCTTTCCACAGATTATTGGATGTTTTGCAGTATTGTCCCCAGGAGGGAAAGGTTATTTAACCCCCCAAAACACTGTAATAGATTAGATAGTGGCTGACTTTATAAAATGAGTGAATAAAAATCATTCTTCACTGCAGAGGAAGCAGGTCTTGGGATTTTTTTATCTATATGCTTTCTAAACAGGAGACAGTCATGTTAAATGTGGACTTTCTCTTGACAAATTATTGATATCAATTAGAAAGGTGTAGATAATAACACTGAAACTACAGAGAAGAAGTGGTAGAGGCTCTGAAATCTCTCTCTCAAAAAAAAAAAAGAAAAACAGATACCTGCTTGAGCCAGGACTGCTTGTCATTGAATATCTCAGTAGCAGGAATGCCCTTCTTCCTTCTGAAGAAGGTAGTGGTACCTTCTTCACCAACAAAATATTTCAGAAGACTTTGAAATTTACTAGTACAGAATGAGGCATCTCTCAAAATATTAGGAGACTGATAGTATTTCAGCACCATCTGTAATTGCGAATACATGAGATGGGCCCCTCTGCCTCTGAAGGTACAGCCCTGTAGCCCAGCACAGGTATTACGGTGTCCCTGGGGGCCTCACCTTAGCCTGCTGTCTTTTTGTCTTACCTCTGCTGTTCAGCAAACAGAGGACAGATTTATTCTGGACCTGATCTTTGCCCTTTCTCGCCCACCATTTATGCCGTCCCCCGCAGCAGTGGGTGAGGTCCAGCCCACCTGGGGCAGGAATTCCTGTTCTCCTGCTGTTTCAATGCATGATCCTGAGGTGTGCTAACATTCTTAGCAGCAGTTAGCAAGAGCTCTGTGGTGTCAAGGTTGTTGTGTTAAATTGACTCTATATTGGTTATTTTTCTGCTGAATTGAATCTAATAAAGCACTATTTGTTCCTAGGTAACAGTGCAGATCTGCGGCTGGTAAAGACTTTTATAGAACTGGGACTTCCTGGTGGAAAACTGGACTTTCTAATGTCTGAAAGAAATCAGGTAGTACAGAGCTAATTTCTGTCTTCCTTTCAATTGCTGAAGTAGTGCCTTCAGCAAAAGCCTTTTCACCAGCTGAGTGAAACAAAAGCACTGGGGAATTCAGGAGTTGTAGGTAGCAGTTAGTGCAGAGACCTGGTTCTATTTCTCTCTAATTTGTTAGGATGTTCAAACCTATTGGAAAATATTCCTGGCATTAAAGTCAAAGGCAATGACATTAGCTGAAATAGGACTAGACCTTAGAGGAAGAAAACGGATTGATCCTGCCAGTTTGCTAACTGGTGCCTCTGCAACACAGCACCCACAGAAAGCAGCAAGTTTAGTGATGCTAAATTCTCCAGAGGACGTGGAATATCCAGCAGGTGTTGCCAGCTCCCTTTGCTGCATCAGCCATTGTTTCTCCTGTGTTTGTGGGATTTATTTCCTTGAATGATAAAGAAATGTCTTCCAAAAAAATTGATTGCTGATCTAGGCAGAGAAACAGAAATGAATCCTGTGCTTTGCTTGGCAGTGGAGCCATATTTATGACCAAAGGCCTAACTTTATGCACAAGATAAGGATTTCCATTGTGCAGTCAGAAACATTATTCTGATTTATGAGTACCTGAGAAACATGAGTTAAAACTTTCTAACCTTTTTCATTCAAAAGCTTTTATATATTGAACTGGCTGGTTGGTGTACGTCTGTGAACTTGCCACCTCACAGTGCACAGCTCTGTCAGCAACAGGCCTGGACAGTGAACATAAGCAAGGTGAAAATAGTCAGGAGACCACTTCATACTTCCATCAAGGCCTCTTCCAAGAGAAGAGAATGTTTTCATGAAACATCTTATAACATCTGTATTTAACATTATCTAGAGTCCATAATGGAAATTAGTTAGAGATCTTACTGTCTGGAAGGTGGAGAGGTTCTCACAGCACTGGAAGTGGAACCTGGGTAGCTTGAGTAAAGCATTTCATCACTGTTTCTCCCTTCTCTGAGAACCACACTGAAAATGACCCAAAAAATCAGTCTTTTAGCTGGTTTGCCTTATAGAGGAAAATTCAAATAACTTTTTTAGGCATTCATTTGTGATGCATTTGGCAAGCTCAATCAGGCTGAAATGATAGTAAAGGATGGAGACATAATCAGGTGAAATACGACACTTGACATGTTTTGTTTATGATTAACATTCAGGCTGATATTCTTGGACTTTTAAACAACCTGAAAGGTTTGGGATAATGAGCCTAGGAGGAAATCATTAATTATCAATGCAGACAAAACAAACAGGCAGAAGGTTACTGGACTGTTTGTAGTTTATGAGAACATTTATTTTAAGTCTGTATTGCAAAGTGAATATTGTCATGTTTTCCTGTGCAAGAGCTGCAATTAGCAAGATGAGTTGTGTCACAAAAGCATTAATTACTGATATGTTTCAAAAGCATTAATTACTCATATCTTTGCTCTGAATAGCTGTTCCAAGATTTGATGATTGTTTTGTGGCATCTCATTAGTTACAAGTTTGATTTAGAGTCTTGTTGGATTGCCAAATTACAAAGATATGAATAAAATCTGCCTGTAATTGTATAGACTGGAAATATATTGCTTGTTTTATCGTCTCACAACTGGCAATACTGTTGCAAGCAACAAATTATTCATCTGTCTCTAGCACTTATTTTCTTACTGATGGCTGTTGAATAACAAACACACAGCATTTGATTAAGATGGCTTAATAATTTTGTGATGACATCCTTAGCATCAGCATAACCCTCATGTCAATGTATAATCGTGTGAAGTATTTTATTGTAGTAATCTGTTGAATTCTGAATGCCAAAAGCTTTTCTTCCATGTGCAGAGCCTGGTATCTAGAGCAGCTGAGCATTAGCAGTTCCCACCATTGTCAAGTCAGGCTGCTTTAGCATCGTGTTTATGATTCTGGAATCACTCAGCAACCTGTCTCAACGGAGAACTTCAATTTAAAAGAGGACCTGGAGACTGAGAAAAATCTCTCTTCTTCCCCCTTGAGCATGTATAAAGGAAATTTACACTGGTTGTTACATTTCTGCTTGCATTTAACTTTGAAAATAACATCAGTCTGCAATAAATGTAATATATTTTAATTCATTAACTCATTTAATTTTTCAACAGACTGATACTTTTGCTGATTTTGATACAATGACTGACCGATTATTGGATGAAATTATTCAGCATATCCAGTTATACAACCTCTCCATATCCCGAATAAGGTAAGCTTTATGATAGCAAATAATGTGTAACTGTTAGAATTACATGAACAACATCCAGTGAAAGTAGCTTTCCCTAAAGTGCCCTGTGCCAAAAGCCATTGAATCAGTGAGATGAATTTTTACATCCTTACAGATGAGAATGAAAGAGAAAGATTCATATGAAAGAGAATCTTGTAGGCTGAAAAAAAATTAAATGCTAACTACAGGATCTTATTGAAAGACCTGACAGAGTCCTCACTGCCGAGACATTTGTGCCATCCTTATGTTTATTTTAAATAAAACACATAAAAGATGGGTTTCATGTTAATGTAACTCTTCCTTTCTCAACAGTTTTATTGGACATTCCCTTGGTAACGTCATCATTCGATCTGTACTGACTCGCCCCAGGTTTCGCTATTACCTCAACAAGCTACACACCTTCCTGTCCCTCTCTGGGCCTCACCTGGGAACCCTTTACAACAACAGCACCTTGGTTAGTACAGGTAAGAGTTGATGGGAAACCCTTGACTGGCTGTGGTCCACGTCAGAGTGCATGAGAGGGCAACAAGTGGAGGCTGGAATTTACAGTAGCATGACTTGTACCTTGAAGTTGTGGAAAATATTTGCTGAAGTCTTCAAACACATACAGAAAAAACTGCATTTTCAGTGTCTACAAGGTCCATCTTATTGCTCCCTGCAAAGCTCAGGGGTTTGTAGCAGTGAGAGATGAGCCTGTTTCCACTTAGTCTTACACTTCTCCTCTGCTGCAAATAAAGAGAGGCATCTCCATGGCTGAAAAAGAGACATTATTATAGAGATGAGATGTCCCACATTTCAGTCTTCCTGAGTGTTTTCCTACTACCATGAGACAACCGCAGAATCATAGAATAGTTTGGGTTGGAAGGGATCTTAATGATCGCATAGTTCCACCCCCGCCATGAGCAGGGACATCTTCAATTAGATCAGTTTGCTCTAAGCCTTATCCAACCTGTCCTTGATTATTTTCAGGGATGAGACATCTACCACCTCTCGGGGCAGCCTCTTCCAGTGTCTTACCACCCTCATTGTAAAGATTTTCTTCCTTATATGCAGCCTAAATCTACCTTCTTTTAGTTTAGAACTACTTCCTTTGTCCTGTGAGGCCCTTAGATTTTTCTCCCTATTGATTAGGAGTACAAGAAGAAACAAAACTTCTACTAAATTACAGTGCTATCCTTGCTGTAGGCACATGTCTGTAAGTCCCTTGCTTGATGATTTATAAAGGATAAAAACATGCACCAATTTTCATTCCAGGCCTATGGCTAATGCAGAAGTTGAAAAAGTCAGGTTCGCTTTTGCAACTGACCTTCAGGGACAACGCAGATCTGCGCAAGTGTTTCCTCTATCAGCTCAGCCAAAAAACAGGTGAGTAGGGCTTGACGTGCCTTTGTAAATACCAAGGGCTATTCCATTGGCTTGTGCCGGATTGGCCTGTTCTCCAGGGAGTAAGGAAAATCTGCATTTTGTTAATGATCATTCTTTAAACATGCTTTTTAGAAGGGCTGTCCTGTCTAAAATCTAATATCAATTTCATCTGTGCATTTTTTTTGTGAAAGTTATCAGATAACATCTTTGCCAAACTTTTAGCATTAAATAAGACCTTTGTGCTGCAGTAAACATGCACCTAAGTTTATATTCTGTGAGCAAGAAGCATCATTCTTGACAGGCCATCATTGCTTAATTTATGCTATAAGATGAAAACCATTTTTCCTTTTTTATTATTTTTTTGTACGTTTAACATCTCTTGTCGCTAGGAAATATGACTCCGTGAGATGAAGAGGAAATTTTATTCATGTCTTTTCTGACACTTCTGTACTACAGAGAGAGATGTACGACCTCACACTAGAAAAATGATGTCTGAACAGAGAATCTTTTTTCCTGTTCTTTAGTCTGTCATGAATAAATCAGGCTTTTCTTAAGAAAAGAAAGTAAACATGATCCTTCTGTTGAAGCAGTTGTTTTCTTTTAAGAGTTATTTTTAATATTGTGTGTGAGCAAACTGGTGCTAAGTATGTAGTAACAAGGTTACTACTTGAAGTTTAATACTTTTCCCATACTTTTGTGCACTGCTAATAGGAAACAAAGACCATGGTAATATGAATAGAACATCTAAGTCTTACAGATATGCTACATAACTCAATCAATGACAGGAAGCTGATGTAAACTGGTGTTCTTTGAATTTTCCCTTTGATTCCCTAGTTCTTATTTTCATGGAATATAGTTGAAGACTGCTTTACTACTGTCAAGTTAAAATAAAATTGGGTCTACACAAAAAGCTCATATTTTAACTTCCCAAGCAATGAATTCCCAAGCATGTGTAGTGAGTCAAAGTGATTTGCTGCTTGTTAGCTTGGTAGACTGGAGATATAAGAGGCTACAAATACAGGTGTTGTCCTTGAAAATGAAAAAAGCAGCAATTTAAATGTGGAGAGAGTTGTCTGTAAAGTCAGAATTATCTGGGTAGATGCTTAGGCAAAATATCTGAAGATGTAGATATGTCCATATGTGAACGTATGAGCTGGCATATTGATTCAATAGCGAGAGGTCCCTACTCTGGCACCCTGCTCCCAAAAGAAGTGGCGAAAACCTACAGAGAGAGAAACATTCCTCATGCTTGTTGTGAAAATAAAAACCAAAACAAATCCCAGAATAAAATATTCTTCCCTACTGAACCTCTTCACATAAGGTTTTCTATATGGTAACACTCACTAGGGTTTCTCCTACCTTTTACTTTAGACCCAAGTTGCAAACTCAGTTGGTTTGACTTCGCAAGAAGAAAATGATAAACACCTTAAGCCAGGTTTTGGTAAGGCAAATCAAAGCCAGCAGGACTTTTCATTGTGGTGGTGATGGTCAGATTTGCTATGAAAGTCTAGAAATCATAGCTGTGGAATCACAGAGATACGGATGGGCCTTCAAGATCATCTGGCTTCAATCCCCCTGCAATAGGCAGGGACACCTTCCACTAGACCAGGTAGCTAAAAGACTCATCCAGTCTGGCTCTGCCTCTGGACCATTTTACCATAAGAGGAAGGGAAAGATGAAGGGCAAACCCACAGCTCTTCTGTGTTCAGGATATTCTCTGAACAAGTAGGTCTCATCATCAGTGTCCATTTTCTTACTTTCTGTTAAATGTGGGTGATGGAGCACTCAAGAGACCATAGGTCAAGCAGCAGGAGCTCATCAGTGGCCGCATTAGCTCCATGGAACAGGGAGGATTTGGGGTTTTCTGTTGATTTACCAGAAGTGTGGATTTGTCAAGTGACTGCTGCATGCAGAGGATAGACCCTAAGACTCACTCAACACCAATGTAACAGTATGACATTATAGCAATTCTTTTTCTTCCCCCCTCTCTATATTGTTTGAGAATGCTACTAATGTGTTATTTTTGAACTTGATCCTGTTCAGAGGTATAAATATTTGCAAGAATTAGGTTTTAATAAAACTTTGAGTTTTACACAGTTCTTACTTTTCCTTGTTGATGTACAATTAACCTGTGTGTGTTGATAAGTAACAAATAATTCACAGAAGCAACAGAAATGTGTTTAAGTTGTTATGAATCTTTCTAAGATTGTGTTGCATGTTTTAATAATTATAATCTATTTTACACTCTAAATTTTCAAAAGTCTTTGAACATGAAATAGTCATGCTGACAATGTATTCAGTTCCTTCACTGTGCTTAATTGTGATTAATGTTTTTAATATGTTTGCCACAGGTCTTCAGTATTTTAAAAATGTTGTGTTAGTGGCCTCACCCCAAGACAGATATGTACCTTTTCATTCAGCAAGAATAGAAATGTGCAAAAATGCACTTAAAGACAGACACACAGGTATGTTTAAGGTCTTTTATATATTCCCAAGGCTGTTGAAGAATTGCATTTCTGTGCAACTGAGGTCATTACATTAGAAGCGTTTTTCATCAACATGATGAAAACTCAAATGTTTATTTGATAAAGAAGAAAGTGTGTGCTTCCCACAGGAAATTACTGAAATCAATAAAAGAAGCTTTTCAAGAGGCTCTTTGCCTGATGAAAACAAATTCCAATCAGGTCATAATCAAAGGTTTCTTACTACTTTCTCCCCTTATCTCTTTTTTTTTTTTTTTTTTAATGATAATAGAACTAGCTCTTGACAATGTTTTTCTGTAGTCTACTGATTTACTTGTATTGTCTCACTTTTTACGTATAATGAAATCTTTCTCAACACATCCAAAGTAAGGGCGTTTTCCCTTTGTTTTCAATAGTTTTTGAATGATTGCAAGATAATTTAAGGGACAGATCTAAAATCATATTGTTTTGTAATAAAATCTGTAAAACACACCAAGACTCACACCACTAGAGGCCCTCCCATGAGCTCAGGCTGTGTGTATTGCTTTTGTTATTAGAAGTCTTCCTCATTTATAAAATGTTTCATGGCTTCAGTTTGATACCACGTCCAGGAATAGTGCTCAGTGCAATTTCATCCCCATTTCACATATGTGATTACTTAGAAATGGAGTCACTCTTTGGAAGCAGAAAGAGACACACAGGCCCAATAATCAGCATGGTTGCCTTCACACCTCTTACTTAAATGACAGCTCTTTCTATCCTACCTCAGACATGAATTAAAAGTAAATTCTTCAACTCACCTACAGTGGTTGTTCCTCAGGGCCATGTTTGACCTAGCAGGAGCCAGATCAGTACATTTATCAATACATCATTAACTCCAATTTTGGATACACCCTCTTTCAGTTGTTGTATGCTTTTGTGAATAGATTGTGAATGATCAGATAAATTCATACAACACCTCCCCTTAAGATCCTCACATCCATGCCCATGGGCTAATAAAAAGAATTGATGGAGGCCCTGTTTTGAAAATTCGCATGTCTATTACCATTGACATCTGTCAACATGTCACTCAACACAAAAGAGGTAGAATTGAACTCCTTACTTAGCCAACACTCTAATTGATCTAATTGTTTTAAAGCGACTGCTGAAGCAAGCTGTGATAAAAGAAGAGATGCTGTGAACCTTTTTCCAAGACTGCAAGGTTCAAAATCATCTCTGTAGTATGGTTCATATTTCCTGATGGCTCTTTTACCTTTGCATTTTATAGACTTTTTTTGCATTGGGTGTTAGCAAAATAAGTTTCCAATACTACGTTGGTTTCCCAAGCCATTGTTTCTGCCCCTATGAACACCTCAGCTATCTCTACTAGATGCCCTTCCTGCATTAGAATCCCCAGAGGAATCCAAATGGACTTGTGTCCTGCCAGACCCTCTCACATTTGAATTCATAGGCAGTGTGAGTCCAACCCCGCTTCCCTAAAAGAAACACGACCATTTTCTTCACTGACAGAGGAAAGGCTGAGCATGTCCCAGGCCTCATCCTAAGCAGCTTTAGCAGACCCCTCCTTGTGGCCAGTGTCTCCTTTAGATGAACACCACTCTGGCACCTGGCAAATCTATGACTTGGACTGCTGCCTCTTACATCTATTTTGGCCTTGCTTCCATTTTCCTTCTCACTGTTGACTGTAATTAAATGATACTAGAAGAAAAAAGTCTCTGGGAGCTTTGGTGTGTAGATGTAATATCTCAACTCTTTTCCAGGTCCTGTTTATGCAGAAATGATCAACAACCTGCTCCAGCCTTTGATTGAGGCCAAGGACTGCACTTTGATCAGACACAATGTGTTTCATGCTCTGCCTAACACCGCCAACACGTTGATAGGCCGGGCTGCCCACATTGCTGTGCTGGACTCTGAACTTTTCCTGGAGAAGTTTTTCCTCGTGGCAGGACTTAATTACTTCAAATAGTGCCTGAAGTACAGGGTAACAGAGGCCAACCTTTCCATTGAGTGGAGGAGACTCACTTAGCCAAAGGAGTGCAATGTTAGAAATGAGATCAGGTGGGACTTTCAAACTTTCCATTTCCATTTCTCTTTCAGAGAATAAAGTGCTATGGCTTTAAGGCATTCAAGCTTCCAAGTATTGGTGCTTTTGGAAGAAATAAATATTCCTCTTCAGTTTCTATGTTTTTTTGTCCACATAAAGACAAGACCCTCTTCTGAAGTACAGAATCAGAAGGTTAATTCTCTAAATGTGATTGGACCACTGTAATTCCCATTTCTCCTGAATATTAAACCAGGAACTTGTCTGTCCTTGATTTACTGCTTATTTGTGTGTTAACAAAGCTCTACATTTGTAGCACTTTTGGGGTAGTTAACACACAAGGAAGCAAGTGTATGTGAACTCAGGTTAAAACCTTCTTTGTGATGAACTGAGAAGTCTGAAAACCATTTATGAAAGTTTCAGTCTTTCTGTTTGTTGGAAGAAAATATTTGGATGGTTCCATTACTGATAATAATTTGTAACATACAAATTGTACATTCAAATAAGGGAAAGGAGTAAAATATTTTGCATAGAATGAACAAATATTGATATTTGTCTTTAAAAAGAAATCCCAGCTTTAGTTTGGGAAGAATTTCATTCAAGTTAGAAGCTGCCAAACCAAGAAGACTATATTGAATTACTTGTAAAATATCAGTGGCATCTGTTAATATTTCTTCTGTTTACATTTATAGAGGATCATAACTCTGTTTGTTATAACCATAAAGGTAAAATTTTTACATTTACATTGGTATCTAAGTCCATTTGTCCAACAATTTTTAGTTTTTGTCAATGTATTATGCTGATACAGAATTCAAAATCTAGCCAGTTATACTCTTGAAAACCCCAAGCATTTGGAAAAAAAAAAGACTGAGATATAGAATGGTGGATTGTGGGAAGCTTAAAAAATATAAGGATGTCTTAAGATCCTCTGCAATACTCTCTAAATGCTTTGTTAATGCCCATTTGCAGTGCTATATGCAGTTCTAATTATTATATGGTTACAACTGATTGAACTATTTAGAATTTTATTCATGCAATGATATCTAGGGGTTTTTTAAAGTTTGAAAATGAACGTATTTCCCTTTTTTTCCATCAAATTTACATTAAGATTTTTATCACCAAGTTATCAGATTTGAAGTGACAAATTTCAATAACTTCATTTTCATAACATTTTGATAAATTTTCAATGTCACATGAGTTTTTTGAAAAAAGAGAAAGTGAATAATTCCTCACAATTATTTTTATTTGGAAGGCAGGCAATTTTTTAATGCAAATATGATTTGTTTAAAAATACAAATGAACAAGTCTCTATATCTTCTAGCAAAGACTGTAAAGAATTACAAAGTTGTGTATAGGTGTCAAGACTCTCATCAGTAAACTAAGATCAAGATGGTGGAGATTTGTGAAATAAGAGAATACAAAATGAAAACAAAAAAATCACAGCCACAGGGAAATATTTATAGTTACAAAAAGTAAAACTAATTTTTTTCTCAAAAGGAAAAAGTGAAAAAAATTACACAAAGTTAGTTGAAGAAAAGAGTTGTAGCAGACTGGCAAATGCTGGTAAAGGAAAAAGGCTGGCTTGATAATCAATGCATGTTTTTATAATTGGAAGGAAAAAGAAGGTATATACCAAAGGGTGAGATTAAACCACCTGAAAAGGAGTATATTACATATAAAATCTTGTTCCCTCATAGAGGCAGAAATCATATGGGAACAATTCCATGGTGTGACTCACTGTTGACAAGTTTCCTAAACAATACCTCAGTACTTGAATTAAATAGGTATATACTACAGTGTCTCACTCCCTCTCTCTCTCTCTTTTTTTTTTTTTTCCTTACAGATTGACTGTTAAATGTTATCAGTCAACTTTACCCAGTTAACAAATGAATTCTATCAGGAAACCTGTGTTTCCACTTCTTATTTGGGAATTCTTTCTCACTTTTTTACCTCAGTAGTCTAGTGCCAGCTGCACTGACATATCACAACTTACTTCTTCCTCAGTAAATTGTCTAGAAAATTTTAAACATAATGGGACATGGAGGTTGAGCTGTTATATAGTGCAGCACTGTTGAGCCAGGACTAATACTTCTATATGGAAAAACAGGAAAGAAAAGCAATCTCTAACCATAAGCAACCTGCAGGGTGCGGTATGAGGGTCTGGTCCACTTATAGAAAATGTTCAGGAGTCAGCAAACTGAAAATTTTGAAAAAAGGTTAGAAAGAAGTGACTTTACCCCTATATACATGCCTGCTGTGTGTGTGTACACAGTCTGTACAAAGAAGTTTGCTTACTTCCAGGTCTGACACACCGACTTTCACAGTCCTGAGTCTGACAACAAACCAGTGTAGCTGTTCTTACACTCAGATGGGAGGTTCTTGCCTTGCCTTGTGCATTGGACAGCATTCCCAGCCTTCTGTTTGCATGACTGTGAAAGAATGGACACAGGAAAAGGTCTCTGCATTGCTGCAGGAGGGCCTTTCCATATGTTCACTTTGACATTCTGTACTCCTACCAGTGCTCTGACTGATGGATAAATATACCTAAAGGTGTCAGTGTTCCTCTTCATATAGAATCCTTTGATGGCTCAGTCTTGATTTCAGAGTTGGTGTTGGATTGTCTTTTGACTTGGATCAGGTTCACATAACTTACATCTTGGGTATGGAAGAAAGCTCCTGTGGAACCTCAGAAAAATCTGGGAAGTGTCATTCCTGTCAAATGATATGACACAGATTTTATCTTCCTTCTACTGGCAGAACATTGTGGGAAATATTGGCAGCAGCAGTCTAGTTGAGCTTCCATTCTAAGGTTTTCAGAACAACCTCCCTCACTTTTTCTTTTTTATTCTTTTTAATGGGATGTTGCCTCTCAATACTGTAAATCCACTTAATTGTGTGGGTTATATTGCAAAGAAATCTTCATTGTCATTGTTGTATAAATAATATCTAAGTTTTTGGACTTCCACAAGGTATACTAAACAGCACAGACTTACTTTCACATTTTTATTTACATGGAAACAAATACACAGCAAGAATTATCTTCATAAAAATTAGCAAAGTAAGTGCACAGTTAACATCTTTGTTTCTGTCACGACTTTTGGAATTTCAATAGTCTGCAGGAGAGATCCTGTTTTCTGCTTCAGTGGCATTCAGGGTTATTTACCTCTGTTCCTTGTCCAGGGAACTTATAATAAGGCTCACTTTCTGGGTGTCTAAGACATAGACAGAAACTGGAGGCTCAGCATTTGTGGACTGGATGACATCTTCAGTTTTTCATACTTGGGTGCAAGTTTTGACTGCACACCTTGACCGAAAGCAAATACTGAATATATGAATAAGGCTCCTTTAAAATCTGGAAGGAAATGGGTTTTTTTCCTGCCTCCAATGAATGCTCATTTTCTCTTTAATGAAATTCAAAATTTGTTTTAAAAATCAGGTCTGTCCACTGACAATAGAGGAAGTTGAAATTTTTTAGCTTTAAGAGATTATTGTCCAAAAGACTCGAAACCTCAGCACAGACCTTTGGAATTAGCTACACAATTTCTGAGCACTATTTAATTCAAAGCATTTCATAAGTATTCCCTGACAGATCCTCTTCACTGTCCCCTTGCCAGAAAAGAGCCACACTTGAGAGAGAAAGCTTTCA
This sequence comes from Donacobius atricapilla, assembly GCA_013397315.1. Lineage (NCBI taxonomy): Eukaryota > Metazoa > Chordata > Aves > Passeriformes > Mimidae > Donacobius > Donacobius atricapilla. Next base: position 168,581 of record WBMY01004794.1, on the reverse strand, counting down.
AAAGGCACTGTGAAAAGTGGGAATTCAAGCAAAAGTTTTCATTACAATTTGTAGTTTTCTTTGGTGCTTTTGCATGTTTAAAAAAAAAAAATCCCTTGCTTTCTACCTCTGCATTTAAAAGAGCTGAGTGGTGAAGAAGGAGAAAGATAAGAACTTCTAATAACAGGGTTAGATTCTTGTGAAGGCTTGTGTAAATATCCCATGAAATTTAATATATAATGAATAGTCATGGAACATTTCTCAGGCAGCCTCAGCATGCCAATATGTGTCAGCCTAGCTGAATGATAATTTTCTTTGTGGATTTAAATTTCCATTTATAAATTATCATCAGAAGAGCCTAACATATTTCACTCCAGCTGGTTATTTAGATGCTAAAGGTAATGTCCACAGAGAACTCCTATGGAGTGCTTTTCCTTATTTCAATACATATGCTCAGCAGTTTTGATAGTTAATGTTATGTAATTGACAGTTTCTTGCTAAATTTATCTCTTCCCCCAAATTTTCAGTGCTTATTTAATCACTGGATTGTTTTCAAGTTATGAAGCAGTATAAATACAGCTCTGTTGAAGTTAGTGTTCATCATCTTCTTTAATGCAATTTCTTTATGGCTATAGTACCACAGCTTCAGGACAAATAATCACTGAATTAAAAATTAGACCATTAACTTTTGCAGTACTGAAATTCATAGTGGGGACTTGTTTATCTGCAGTTCACTCTCCTCTGGTTTGGTTTTGCCTTTTGGGTCAAAGATCACCACAGCAAGGCTGTGCCCCTGCCTCTCTTCATGGTTCCCTTAATTTGCTGTTCCTTTGAGATGCCTAAATTGCCCTAAACCACTGTTCTGCTTTGTCCAGACATTCCCATATTTGCTTGGTCACCTTTCCATGACCTGACTGCATCTTCCCCCTATACTCTGAAGTCAGTGCAGACAGGGATTCACAAATATATCCATCACTGCCATTCCATTTATCCAGGGGTGGGACATTGTGCTCACACACTCATTCCAGTCAAATTTCTCAGCCCTTTACAAAGACTGCTATGCACCTATCCAGATGTGTTACAGATGACAGAATATTTTGTTTCAGAAGGAACAGATGGAAGTATCCTTGTGCAATTCCTGTTCAAAGCAGGATTATCATGAGACTCATAGTAAGGTCAGTCGTATATTTGTCTTGCTGGGTATTGAAAATAGCTGGTGATGGATGTACTACAGCTACTCTGGAATACCTTCTCAACTGCTGTATATCATTCCCAGGGAAAACAAGCAAGCAAACAACAACAACAACAATAAAATCCAATTTAAATTTTCTGAGCTGCTGCTTCTTTCTGTTGCCTTTTTTTATCCCATCTTTTTATTCCATGGGGTTGATCTTGCTTCTGGTTGTTACTTCTTGTTTCAGTTGTTACTTCCTTTTTCATGTTTTCAGACAGGTCTTTGTCACTTGGTGTCTTTTATGCCAGGCTAGACAAGCCTAACTCAGTCTGTCCTCAAAAGCTGTGTGCTTAGACTCCTGTCTTGGAGATCTTTGGGCCCCGTCCAGTTTCTCAACCCTGAACTGGGTTTAAGAGGCACCAGGAACTGTCAGACTTCATTGGATGGTAGCTCTGCTGCAGCCTGGTGCCTTTTTCCTGTTCAGGAAGGCCTCTCGCTGCTGGCACTCATCACATCCTCTCTCCATCTGAGGCTCTAATCCAAAGAGCTGGGGCTGCTCTCCTGTTGCCACAACTGGAATCTTCCAGCCCCCTATAGACTGATCTTTACTTTGGGCACAGAGAATGAAGAACCCTAATGTGACCAGAGCTGTGGCTGTTTCTTCTCTATTTTAGGAAGACTGTATAATACATCTGCACTTCCCCAAGAGAAATCCATGCACTGAATAGAAATGCTTATGAGAACAGCTTAATCAGTGTTAAACAGTTAGAATGCTTTAAATGCAGATGAGTCAGGCCTTCTCCTCACAGGATAAAAGCATAAAGAATAAATTTGTATAAACTCTTATGCAAAAGGTCAGACTAAATTAACTTCTGCTACAACCTTGAAACTTGATTTCTCTACTTTTGAAAATTCAATTCTCTTCTTTCACCCAATGTGCTGCAAGATGTTCTTATCTGAGTAGCAACCTATCCATATCTGTCTGAAATGGATTTGCATACGTGCATGTATGTTCCATAAGTTCAATGTCTACATGCTAATTGCATGGAGCTTCATGTTGTCAAGTATGTTCTGCTTCTTCAAATATGAAACTCTGATACAGTGAACTCTTACGGCAATCCGTCATGCCTTCCAGTCTTTGAAATATATCAGCTTCAAACACAAGCCACTTATCCAAAGGAATAATAAAAAAAAAAACCTTCCCCACATAAAAGTCCAGTCTTCAGTAATTCTCTTTTATTTTGGAGTGGGTAGTTGGAATATTGTGATGGCCTCACTTTTTTTATGCATCCTGTAAATGTGGTTACGCTAATAACTATAACACCTTTTGGTGCTGAAAACTCCATTATTTCAAGCAACTAATTTAAGAAGTTTATTATTCCTTCCTGAAAGCATAAGTGCTATTAGGAACCTACCTGTTCCAGCCCTGGGGACACTTACTCTTTGGGACTTTTATATGGATAAGGCTATGTGCATCATTTCCAGCTGTGCAAAGAGGCCAAGGCATTTCTGATACTATCAAATATGCAGCTACATGCACGGGAAAGACTGAGTGGGAATGTTTTTGATGTAAAATGACTAGTCACTTTCAGTAAAAATACTAATATAAGGTGTAGTTCTTGTATGGCATCTCTCCCATATGACCTATACCCTAAATACACATGAATTGTGTGCACACAGAAAGTGTCTTTTACCCTAGGAGCTGTATGCTGTTCCCATAAGAGGTGAACCTGTGTTCCCATACACAGTGTATATATACCATACCACACCATACATAGGAGAAAGCTGGTGGTGATCATTCAGCCTAACAGGTTTCTCCTGCTTTTGGGGGCAGTTTACATTGGCTGTCCTCCAGAGCTCCTGTGAAGGAGCCATTTCTTGGCTTCATCCACCTCGTTGGAGGAGAGAGGTTGTTTTGTGCAGTGATTTGTCAGCCTCTTGGCACAACATTAGCTGACTAAGCTTATCTAAGCAGTCCTGAGTTTGATGTGTGTTATCTACCACCCCTATGGTTTCCGTGGTCAGTGCAACATGTCAAACTGAGCTGCCCTGTCTCCTAAGACAGGAGGCTTATCACCATCTTTTAATTTTCCTTGACATCCATCCTCTTCAACCAAGCATTCATCTTTTAAGCTGGTAGATCAATGATTTATCAGCTTTGCCACTCTTCTTACTATTTTAGTCCTCTATATATTTGACTATGCATCCAGTTTGGGAAATTTTCTATTTCCCTTTTCTGCAGTTAAATCTTCTCATGAAATATGGAGAAGATCAGTCAAGAAGTCTAGATAAGCCATGGTATTCCTTTGCCCCTGCATGTCTGGAGAAAAAGCCCACAGTACTGAAAACTCTCTAGTATTTGTAGAGTATTCTGTGTTCATTTTCTACTGTTTGTTTTGCCAAGAAAAAAACATACAGTGATGTTTTGTCCCATTCCTTTTTGGGCCTCCAGGTGAGTCAGAGTCTAGATAAGTTCTGACAGACCGAGGAGAAGGCAAAGACTCCTCCTGTCTAGGATGTGACAGGAATATACCCCACTAAGATGGCACTAATGACAGAGACACCTTCCAAAATCCTATCCAATTAATCAAAATAAATTACTCCAGAATATTACTGGATTTTTGGCAAAAGTATCAAGTCAAAAAACAGATAAGCATATTCCAAAACCCAAAGTTCAGAAGTAAATTCCTTAAAAATTGAACCATTTAACCTCAAATTTGTTTTCTTGGACTTGAACAATGAATCTATTTATAATTGTCTTAGATTCTGGCATCAATCATCTCTGTAACTCCTTTAAAACATACTCAAGTCCTTAAAAATAAAATCTGATCTTAATTATGCTTAGACAATTTGCCACAGCATCTGAGACAGCAGAAAATTCAACTTTCTCTATATACAGAATTACCTACAATGAACAGTACAAGCCTCAAGTGGGAAAGACTTGTCTGTTGGGAGATCTTTCTTGTTTAGAGGAAGGTTATTTAGATGAGTCTAATTTAGCCAATAAAGAAAGTAGGTGAATTCTGTCCTCTTAGCCCTCTATTCCATGCTGCAAATTCAGGCATTTAAAATTAAACATTCTAGTTTGTGTTATAAACAAAACACATCTGTGAGGGAGGTTTTGATTGATGTCTTATCTTTCCCTGTATGCAATGTACAAAAATAGTTACTCTGGTTTTGACACTAGAACCATATTCTTAGTTTAAGTATTGTCAACCTTAATGGCACTCTTTTCAAATTGTATTAAAGTTGTAGATCTCAAAATTAGACTTTGGTTTTTTAATGGTTAAAGTTAACAGTAACAGCAGAAGTAACCACATTTTTACAGTATCTTTTCAAATGGAACACCTCACACTGCTGGATTAATTCCCAGCTCAATGGTAACATCTAAAATTGGACCATCACTGTTCCTCAGCTGACATGTGGACTAGAATTCAACAGACAGGAGCATAGTTCTGTGAAGTTCTCTATCCTGTGTTTCGAAGAGTTACCTTTTACTTATTAAATGTTAAAGAAATACATGTTGGAATTAAACCCTACTATTTCCTGTAAATAATTAGCTCTGAAAGGGTTTTTTTTGTATGCACACTGTTACATTTTTTAGTTAAGGGCAAGGCTATAAAGCTTTTCGAAAGAAATAATACGGTTTGAAGTTTTTTTCAGATAAGCTACTGCCAAATACTATTGGGCTGCGTTTCAAATGAGTAATTTCAACTTGGGCACTTCAAATTTATGAGGTTTTTAATTATAAAAATACTATACAAAATAAAGAGGTTGGCCCCTGAACTTGATAACCATTTGTACTCTTGCAAAGTGGATGTAAAATACTAGCATTGGATTCATACCCATGTTTGTGCACACAGGCTGCAAAGCAAAGCATCAGAGATATATCCTTCTCCAAGTACTTCCTTTGGGGCTGATTGTTCAGGACAAGCAATATGCATGATATAACTGGTGCATGTAACAGTAACTACAACATTCTGCAAATTTGAATTTATACAGTATCTTAATATTGAGGCTGAACTTCTCAGATGAGAAGTCTATAATATTTTTCATTATAACCCTTTCTGTGGTCTGAATATGAGTACAGCTGATTCTGTCATGTGAAACTGGAGGTTGGATTTTTAAATGAGACATTATTATATTTGATTGAGGCAGTTATGTTTCTCGAGAATTATTTCAAATCAGACAGAAGAGGCAATAATTAGAGGCTGAGAGCTTAGAAAATCTGTACTACTTTTTTTAAGACACTAAGATTTACAACACATGCTCTGTCTGCCTCTGTCTAATTTACTTCCCTTTCCCTAATGAACATTTGTCAACTTCCACACACTTCAATTTTCTTTAGCTATGTCTGTCAAGATTTAAGTGAGACTTACATCAAAAAACCAAAACTAATCTCACTAAGTGGAAACATGTGAAGTTGAGTCAATTCTGTGATATTTTAAGGAAAATGGAAATGCAAATCAATTTTCTTGGAATGTAGGTTCAGACTCAACAGCATTCACAAAGTCTTTATTAAAGGTCTGATCCTGAGAAATGCTGGTCAAATGCACTCTTGATATAATGGACCAAATCTGCAAGTGGATTGACCTGGTGGAGAGCTTTATACAGCCACAAGATCTTAACAAACGGTAACCAGCAGCATCCATGGCATCTCAAAGTCAGACTACCACAAGATAACAAATGTTCTGGGTTCTTTTTAAGGCCAATTTTCCAGTTGGTCAAATGTGTTTTAAAAGTAATGTCTTTTAAGACAAATGCAGACCTCTCCAAGGGATCAAGTCAATGGATTACTGTGGACAGATCCTTATAGGTTAAGGGAAAGGGCTTTTAATTTCTAAATCTACTACTTTGAATCATGATCATACAAAAAAGCTGAAGAAATCTGACATGGTCCCTTGTATAAATAAGATCATGAATGTAAAGCCTATAATGCCACTGTGAAATTTTAATGCTTATTTATTATGGTTATGATGAAACCTGTATAATAAGATGATGATGATAATAATAATAATAATATAATGAATAGTCATCAGTGCCAATATGATTCTACTATTTTTCTACATATGCTTTATCGTGGCATTTTGTGTAGCTTGTGTTCTGTGTAAAGAAATGTCAATAAAATCTTTGCTCCCTTTTGTCCGTACTTTCCGTGGTTCTTGATTGTTAGGAAATTCCCCGACCCCTTTTGTCTGTGTAGCTCATGGCAAATATGATGAGAGTGATAAAGAGAAGTAGAATAAAAGATGCTCAATTACAAGCAAATAGATGACCTAAATGAAGGGCTGTGGCTGATGCCTTATCCCCGGAAATGCTCAAGGCCAGGTTGGATGAGGCTTTGACCAACATGGTCTAGTGGAAGTTGTTTCTACCCATGACAGGGAGATTGAACCAAGATGGTTTTAATGTTCCTTCGAACACAAAATATTCTGTGATTCCATGCTTCAGGTTGTCCTTTTGTTTGAAGAATGGAAACTATCTCTGACTTATTGAATATATAATTATTAAGTAAAATAATCGTTGTCTGAAAGGCCTTGAACTTGGAACTCTTTTTGACCACTGAAATGGATGAGACCTTGAAACAACAACCAAAACCTTGAAGGCAGAAAATTAGCAAATTCTAGGATACTTTTTAGGTGGTTTTATGTTCAATATTTAAGAACGAGTATCAGGAATGTTATTCAGAAGTAAACTTGAGTTCCTCTGGCCCCATATATTGTGATTGTGAACTTCCTTACACACTGTTACTAGGAAGTTATGGAAATTGGTGTGCTGGGGTTGGAGGGATTTCCTGTTTCTTCATGACTCTGTGGTCATGCCTATACTAGTTAACCAAAAATGTAAAGGATATTTTTGCTTTTACTCTAGTCAAATAGACAGGGACTACAGCCATAAGTCCTGGTCTTAACTCACCATTTCCATAAAAATACAGCTGCACTTAAAATTAGTCACAGTAAGCAACACAAGCATCTGTTTATCCTTCTATCAAGGATATATCCCTCTCTATTTGTTTAATTTTTCTCCAGAGATATTTACAGGCTGTTGATGGCATGGATAGTGTAGTGTTATATGATGGGATACAACCCATGGTATCTAATTTGAGGAAATGCAAAGGATGGAAATGAAGCAGAGCAGAGTCCAGTTCCAGAAGTTTCCTAGTCCTAACCAGTGTTTTACACTCTTTCAGGCAATTCTTGTGGAAAAAGAATTATTCAGAGGTGTTGTCCCCAGAGACTCCAAAAGACAGTAAATACATTGAGAAGTTCATGGAAGTCCTTAGACAACCAGGGAGGGAGTACTAAATTTAGGGCATTGCTGCCTTCCTGTTGCAAACTGATTAGCAGTCAGCAGGAGGTGTGTTGCTGTACCTGTGTCTGCATAGATAGTTTTTTTTTCCTAACTCATTTCACAATCATATCAAATGGCAAAGGGGCCAGCAGCAGGGAGGGCATAATTAGTACATTGGTTAAATGCATTTTCCTTTTGATTATAATTACCTTCCACTCTCACAGGCAGAAAATGAATTGACCTCAGCTTAATCCCTACAAGTTGTTTGTCCATCCTCAAAACGTTACATTCAGGAGTTGGCATATTCTCTGTGATTTGGCAGAATGCACCTCAAAGCAATCGGGATAAGCAGATAAGCAGGTGCTCTAGTGAGTGCCAGGAGAGACTCATCACAACTGTGCAGGAAAGCCAAACCAATGCCAGTTTTATGATGTCTGGTCCAAATTGATATTTTTAGTGTATAGTTTAAAAAAAAAAGCTAAGTAACCCTTACTATTCTTCTTAATCTAATTGTGGTAATATGGTAAACTATATCCTCACCAGAATCTAGTTTTATGCTGGGAACTCCTAGTGAAGAAATATCATGATTTGACGTCATGGCCGTCAGAAATGAAGTAGGTGTTTTCAAAAAAAATCTGTGGCACAGTCCGCATCCTGGTTAGATTTTAGTCATAGACACGTGGGATTCTTAGACCAATAAATTAACAAAAGAGCAACACTTTTAAAGAAGGTCTCTATTTTCTCAAAGGCAATAGGCAGGTGACTATTATGGGACAAAGGCTCAGATTGGCCCTTTGAATAACTTAGGGAAGTGTAACAGTAAAGGATGCATGTGCTCTTGAGAAATGGGGAGAATCACAAATAACTCCATGAGCAATATGAAGTAAAGCATGGGTGACACAAGCTTTTATAGTCTTTTCAAGTCTAGGGACAGTCTGTTTTTTTTTCCTTTACGGTTGGAGAGCCAAATGCAAGAAGGCAATCCAGTAAAATGTTACTCTGTATAGCCCAAAGCAAACATGGTCTAAAGCCTTTCCAGCACTTGGAAGCACAGTGTATTCCCCATGGTTCTAGTCTGTGAACGGTTGACCTTTGGTCCTGTTCTTCCAGATGTAACTCACACCTCTAGCAGCAACCTGTGTCCCTTCCCATAACATTTTTATTCCAATTTTTCCCTCCTTTTCCTCCAGCCAGTGTTTCCCACACAAACATATTCTCATTCCCAGCCTGTTGCCAAAGATAGTACCCAGTTTGAAGAACAACTGACTTTAAAAGTCAGAAGGCAAATTCTAAGAAACTGCTTTAGTGAAGACCCAAGCACCTATTTACACAATTAGGACTGCAATTAGCAAACAGATAAGCCAAAACTGGTCTGCTGGACTTTGAGTTCATTATTGTGCTGGAACTGAGGGTTAATTACTGAAGAAAGGAGTAAGTGTGGGTTTTCTACATTTCATCCTTCTGGGTGTCATTGGTTAGACCCTGATATGCACAGAGCGGTGGCTGGTGTCTTTAGCAACCTGTTCTTCAGCTTGAATGGTTCCTGAGAGTTTACATTGGCTTGATCAGGGTTTCATTATTGCTCTCCAAAGAGGTTTCCTCTCTGCTTTGAGCCAGAGAAGGAGTGAGATGCATTCATACACTGTCACACACAGACACAGACACATGCACACAGGGTACAGAGTACACATAGTACAGAGTACATGCACACTGCACTACACTTACAGTTAATTCCACTATAGGCAACTAATAGCTTCATATTCATACGAGATTGCCTACATGTGGCGATAGATGAAACTTGGCCTGTGTTTTTCTTCCTTAAGCCATGACATTGAAAATAAGAACCAACACCCAGACTGAAGATGCTTTCATAATTTCTTGCCTTTTCTCCCTCTCATTATGTCTTCTGCATTTTGCATTCAAATTCACCCATTAATTAATAATTAGTAGCAATTTTTGCACCTGCATCTAGGATATATTCATCCCATGAGCACCACAAGGCATTCATTTCACCAACTGAAAAGAAATATATAGAAACATGAGAAGTTTTCCTTGCACCCTGCAGTAGGATAGATTAGTTCTGGAATTCCTGACTATGCTCCATCAATTTGTTTTACACTGATGTGGTGATTTCTCTACCAAGTTTCAAATAATTGTGGTGGACTTAGACATAAAATTCATAACATTTTCTCACTTTAAATACTACAAACTCTTTCCACAGACATGCATTTTGTCTGGTTGTATAATCCAAAGCTGCCACAAGCTTTTTAGCTGCAGATTTATTTATGGATTACCCTGTCTGATCTTAAAGTGGGACATATACAGCAATACCTCTCTAGAGCTGTACTCTACTGTACTAACTGTAAAAAAAAAGCAGGCAGCTCAGAAAGAGCATCCTTAAGAAGCTTTGATAAATCATAAAAGCAATCTGTACATGGCAGGGAGACATAGCTAGTCAAAAAGAAAGTTATTTTAAATCACCAGTAATAGTAACTGCAGACTCTCCCTGTCTGGTTCAGTCTGGGTTAGATGTGAACACTCCCAAGAGCATTTTGTGGTTGTGTAACTGCATCCCACCTCATCTCCTTGTGAGTGGCTTTGACAAGCAAGATCTTTGGCAGAGCTAAACTGGCATCATATCTTAGCTATTATCCTCAATATTAAATTCTGAGCCCAAGCTGGCATTTGCATTTCCATGTCATTTCCTCCACAGCTGAAACTCAACTGACTAGTGAACCACTGGGGTGGCATTAACAGTCCCAAATAACCTGCAAACTTATTTCATACACAGCAGGAAAGCCTTTGTCACTGGAAGTATTCAGAAAGAAAACATGAAGGATGATTCAGATTTTGTTACTTTTATGTTGGCTTCCCAAACTGCAAATCATTAACGGATTCTTTTAGAAAATCATAAGGATTCTTAGTCCTACAGGCAGTGGACAGTCCCAAGGCAAGTCTGAGGAAGAAGTTTCTTGCCCTTGCCAGCAGCCACACGAGGTCAGTATTGGCTCATACAAATAGAGTGAGCTGTGCATTCCATTGAATGTCGCCATGCACCTGCCAGGGCTGCAACAGGCCAAGGATTTGATGCTGGAAGTAACCTCAGGCAGGTGTAACACCATAGCTAAGCACAAAACCAAGTGCAGAGTGAATGGACATAAAGGCAAAGCTGTGTGTTCTTCTGATGTGAAATGTTGCTGCTGATAAATACTTTCTCTTTTCTAGACTACCACCATGTATCCTGGGGGTATATGAATCACAGTTTCCTTATGTTTTTCTCATTGCTGATGACATAAATTGGAGATTCAGACCCAGCATGTGGCTTAGTGCCCATAGATTGATTTGTGCAATCATGTTGTTCTCTGAAGATGAACACTGAGTTCTCAAAAATCTGATTTCTTTTACAGGCTCTTCAGGACTCACTGCATCTTATCAAAATAACTGAGTTTAGATTAGGATATTTCACTATCAAAAAGCATGAGGGCACAGAGCTTCCTGAAATTTAACTGGACGTTTCAATAGATCAAGCTCTAAATACAGGAATTGCCATGAGGTAGTAGTCAAATACCAACTTTTTGCTTCTTACAGCTTTCATTAGGATGGCCAGTGAGGCTTTGGCATTAACACGTCCTCCCAGAAATTATGACCATTTCTTCAGTGGAAGGGTTTTCAAAGATTGGAACAGGCTGTCCAGGGGAGTGGTGGAGTCACCATCCAAAGAAACATTTTAAAAATGTCTGGATATGGCAATTAAGAACATGGTTTAGTGGTGGACATGGTGGTGGTGCTGGGTTGATGGATGGACTTGGTGATCTTAGCAGTGTTTTTCAAACTTAATGGTTCTATGATTCCAGAAGAAGAGAATTTTCTTCTTGTATGAAGTTAAATCTTGGTTGTGTTTTTTCAGTGGAGAATATGCAAGTACAGAATTTGAAATGGAACAGATCTGATACTTGGCTGAATTTCTCCTTCAGTTTGAGCATCCCTAACTATTTTAAGGAATGATGCTCTAGAGCTTGTGTTGAAAAATTTAATCCATTCTACTGGTGACATGTCAAAGCTCAGCTGAAAGCATAAGCTGGTACATTCTGGAAACATTTTTAGGGTTTCTGGCTTTCTTGTGTTTTACACTTCCTTTTCAGTGAGATAATTCATACACAGAGAAAGATTAGCTCTGGGTTAGAACAACTGTTTTCTCTGTTACCATACTTTTGGTGGTATAAACACAAACAGCAAAAAGACAAATCATAGTTAAATACTGAAATCCTCTTAAACCTCTTTATCAGGAAGCCAGCTGTTGATGGTGTTATAGTTAAGAAATAAGTTTCTATTTTTGTTTAATTTTAGATTTTTTGTTTTGTTTTGCTTTTACATGACATTTATTTAGAAATATTCCAGTGCGGTTGTCTCTGGAAAAACAGATGCAGGAACTGGACCTACTTTTCACTGTTCCTCTGTTACTCCTTGCCTGTACTCTAAGGATGGCAGGACAGCTACCTATATGCTTGCTTCTCTTTTTGTTAAAATAGATGGGAATTATTAGTTGATAGAGACACCGAGGTCTTTCCAAGCTAGAATTCCCTTGAAGCATTCTTGGAAACCCTTGATAATTCTTCTGCTTGAGATGGAACAAGTCCATTTGCCTACCTTCACCAGCTCAGGTCAGATTCAACTATCTGTCTGCTCCAGAAACAAAATCTAGGGTGCAAATATGTCAGAACTAAAGTGAAAGTATTTCAGTCCTTCTGGATTCCTCAACAAATGACAGGATCACATTATACCTCTGTTCTTTTCCATTCCCCTCTAATCCTGAGGGAGGGAGGATTCAGGGCACAGCCACTACTTTCTGCTTTATCTTGGGATCTAAATGTAGAGGGAAATTACTCTATGAGGGTGATCTCTGTTTCAACCAACCTAAAATAGTGAATGTCACAGCCTCCCGGTGAAAGGCTTTCCATTGGGCTTTTTTTTCATAATTGAATACAAGGAAAATGGAAGTTCAAACCATGGAAAACATCCTCAGACACAATTCTCCTACCTTCCTTCAAGCCTCTGCAATGCCATTCAGTTTCTCTTGGATGAAAATTTCCATAATAAAGTTCCCATGACACAGACCCAAAGAACCAAAGCATACCCCCAAATCTCTCTTCCTCTTTGGGACTGCTATTACTTGTTCATATAGATGAATGCCCTCTGCCCAGTGCACTTCCCACAGGAATGCAAATTACTAGTTCATATAGTTCTTCCAGAGGGGAACTGAATCAACTTGAGTCAAACATTTTTTTTTTAATTACCAAGGGGTTTATCAGTTTTATTCCCATCTTCTACTACAGGTTAATAGGGAAAGGACCCAAGGAGTGCAGTCTTCATGGTGGTCCTTGGCTCACTGAAATGTTTGTGGTACATCTTTAGATCTGCATTGAGAAAACTCAGTTTCCTTTAACTTTTTTTTTTTTTTTTTTTTTTTTTTTTAAATAGGATATTCTTGTAGATCCAGCTAAGCACATTGTCCTCAAGGGTGCAGCCTCCAAGACAGATGATAAATGGCTGAAATAAGATATCAGAAGCCAGACCAAGCACAGTCCTAATGTGGAGTGAAACACACCAAGTAAGAGAAATTAATGAAGAACAATAAATAATAATAATTTAAAAAAAAACCCCAAAACTTTAAAAGCCTTTTGTTATAGAGCACTCAGTCAAGACTCTGTCAGAGAGGCTTTTAAAGCTTCAGACACGTTTATAAAAACTATTTCAACTATCTCTGCAGTGCTCATCATTCACAGAGGAAACAAGTACATTGTTAGGCCGAAGTGCTAAGAGAAACAAGCAGGAATGAAACAAAACCAACAACTGAGAGACTCTGAAAATGCTCATATGATGTCACAATGTTTTAACCACCTGATTAATCTTCATCAGGGCAATTTTGAAGCAATACTCCTAGTAGACAAGAGTGCTTATAGGTTTTGTAGTTTTGAGGCTTTTAACAGAAATTCTTCAATGGTTCCTCAATTAGAGCAAATATTGACCTCTCCTTTGAACAAGACAAAACAGAAGAGTGGAATCAATTAAACATATCCTCTGACTGCCAGTCCGGGGAGAAGAGGTTTCCAATCGATCCAAAAGAAGTAGTGATTGGTGAAGAAGTATCACTGCTCTCTTGTTCTCTCAGGGTAAAGGAGTTTCAATATTCCCTCATCTGTTTTGTAGATTATTTTCTTGAGGAAATGGTGCTTATACTGTCCTGCTAAGCATTTCAGCTGGAGTCCAATTTCATCTAAATTTGATGGAGATATAGAATTCACTTAGGTATTAAATTCTCACTCCTGTGCACAGGAGAATGCATTTGAAAAAAAACAAAACAAACAAACAAAAAACTCCCAAAACAAACAAAAAACAACAACCTCTCCCCCTCAAAAAAAAAAAAAAAAAACAAACCAAAACAAACACCAAAGTGCAAGTTTGGTCTTTATTAAATACGTTAATTTGCTCATTTTGTTTTACCAGTCAACTAATTCAGCATCAGTATAGACTTAATATATAATGATTATTTATTACTTTTGAAATGAATGCCTAACACTAAGAAATCTAAAATTATTGAGTAACTCCTGGAGTTCTTAAGTAATAAAGTGAACTGTTAATTCTTCTCTTACTATCATTTTCCCCTTTAAATTCTAAAATACATTTATCCAGTCTTGCTAACAACCAGGCAATATTTTATTTTGCTTTCTGAAAGAAGTTAGCATGAATAACTGAGTGTCCACTGTGTTTTCTGAGCACTAAACCAACCTTAGTCTACACTAGAAATATTGAGGGGATTAAAAGCTCATAATGTTACAAAGTTAAAATTTATATGTCATGAGAAAAGATAGAAGAGGTGAAAGTTATAGGTAAAAGACAAGATCCAAAATTTTTCTCAAATTGATATTCTGTATTGCTGCATTCAGTCTAGGCTCTCAAGTGGCTGTGTCTCACTCTAAAGTAAAGAAAAGGGCAAAAAACTCACCAGGGGTCTTGTTCATCCACTCCATCTTCACTAGTGGCAGAGGTGGATGATGTTCTCACTTATCAGGGTGCCACACACACCTCATAAACAAACACATCAAATGCAAATAGTAACAAATGATTCCCAAGGTGCCTGTCCCTCGGTACCCACTCTCTACACTGCAGTAGCCGTGTGTTTTCAAATACAAATATTACATTTGTATTGGAGAAGCTGATGGAAAAAAAAAAAAAATCTCATCTCACATCTGATGTCACCGCAGACAGGTCAGTACTGTCAGACTTATATTTCAATTTCTTAGCCTGAGCTATTGTCCCTTCCCATTAGGTTGAGCAGGTTTTGTCCTGGAGCCAAACCAGAGTTCAGTGACAAAACCCACTCTTGTTTTGTTGTTTGGTGGCTGTCAAACTGAAACTGATATTTTTTGACAAAATGCCCATGCCTATTGGGGCTTCCAGATGCAGCAGACTCCTGATAAATCACAGCATGGACATTAATGTAGTGGGCAGTTAGTTCAGCTTTCCTGGCTGTTGCTTTCTGCAGTACCATGATGTTATGAATAACAAATTGTTCATGTTACCCCCTCTCTTCTGAAGCTTTTTTATGCTTAGCAGTAACTACTCATTCTGACAGAACTAGCTGGGAATCCTCTCAAATGAAATGTTATTTGTGGGAGGATTGTTGCTGTCTCAGTGCTAGATCTAAATTATACAGCATGCTGAATTTAGGAGGGCAGAATATGACACCACCTGCTCTGGCCAGGAAGCAGAGTTACAAGGACCTGCTGTTACAAGGGCCATGTAATAATTAAAATGTCTAATCTGTTCAACAACCTAAGCCCTCATGCTGTCAAACTTCCTGCAGTCTTATCTTTGAATACAGTGGGAAGTTCTTAAGTCAGTCAGTGTCTAAGAACATGTAAGATGTGGCTGTGGAGCCAACCAAACCCCAAGCACTTGCTCAGTTCTGCAGTTCCCCTCCCTGTGGATTCATGTACTACAGGCACTTGATCAACACCTTTTTGTTTGTCCACATCTGTTTAAAAAAACTATTTAAATGATTTTCACTGATTTTATTTCAGTGATGACAAAGGGATCACAGAGGAAAGGAAGGAAGGAATAAAGAGAGGGAGAGAGGAAGAGGAAGGTAGGTAATGAGGAAAGGCAACCAGATATAAAGGGTTGTGACAGATAATCAAGGGACCGTAGAAACCCAATGGTTTGGGTTGGAAGGGACCTTCAAGATCACCTTGTTCCAACCCTTCTGCCATGGAAAGGAACACTCTCCATGAGACCAAGTTGCTCAGAGCCTCATCCAGCCTGGCCTTGAACACTTCCTAGGATGGGGTAGCCACACTTCTGTGGGCAACCTGTGCCAGTGTCTTACCACCCTCACAATAAATTTATTCTGAATATCCAAAATGAGCCTGCCCTTTTTTAGTTTAAAGCCATTCCATTTTGTCTGGTCACTAGATGACCTTGCAAAAAGTCCCTCTCCAGTTTTCTTGTAGACACTTTAGGTACGGGAATGTTGCTATAAGGTTATCTTAGAGCCTTCTCTTCTCCAGGTAAAATATCTCCTATCCTGTGGGTATTCCTTTATAAAAAGGTCTAGAAGGATGGATGTATGAAACAGATTTTTTGAATACTCAGGCTGGTTTTGTAAAAACATTAGGATCTCCTTTTCCTGTGGGAGTAGAAAGGCAGTGGGTTAAAAGCACCTGGCCCTTCTCTGCTGTTTCCTTTCTGGCACACTCCAGAGGAGCAGGTATGAGCTTCTCACAGACTGTATGTTATTGATGCACAGGACAGAACTGATTCTGGAGAAGAAGTAACTTTGAATAGATACAGATCCATCCACTGCATCTGATTAGCATGCGATATTTAAGGATTAAGAATAAAGATTATGGATCTTGCAAATCCAAGATAAAATTCAACATAAATCAACAAAAAAGTCAAGACAAAATAACACAATCATTAATTTAAAAGACAGGGAAAAGGTCATAGATCTTATCAGTCAGACTAGCTACCAGTGAAATCTTATCTGAAGCTGAATGTACAGTGTTGGTCACTCCTGTCCAATCAATGTTAAAAAATGATTACTTGACATAAGGAGATGAAGGAATATATCCATAGGCTAATATGAAAACAGAGTAGAAGAAAAACATTTCAAAATCTAAAGAGCTTGACTTTAGTCTAAAATATATAATCATGGTTAAAGTGTAGAAATGTTGCCTGATAAAAGAAGGAGGTAACAGGGAAAAGAAGAGAAAAATAGAACAGAAAACCCCCGAACCATTATAAAATATCTGTGAGTATAATTTCACTGAATATAAAAGGCTTCCAGACACTGAACACTATGGTCTGAAACAACCTTCTGGGTGGAAAAAAGGGAAGTGGAAGCTGAGCTTTCCTCAAGATTTTGGTCAGTGATTTTGTACCTGAAGTTACAAGAATCTCTTCTCTGCAAGTTGAGATATCCCTTTCAATCAAACATCATAATTTTTATATAGACCTCTGTTTCCAAATCAAAATTTGATTCTCATCATGTCTCAGAGCAGTGACCTTTACTCCTTTCAACAAATTTTGTCCACCTCTATTAAAATAAAGGTCAAGAATAGGGAATCAAAGTGAGAGTGGAAGCTGCTATTTACTATTTATGAAAATGGTCATGGTCAGCTATGAGTGAAGAAAAAGGAGCAGAGACATTCACAGCTGAAAACAAGCATAACAAATTTCACAAGTAAGTTGAAATTTGAGAGTTGTTTCAAGAGAAAAGTATGATTTTGTTCTGAAAAGATATTCATGGCTTAGGTTTGCAAATTACATGAATTGGCTTAAGTTTCATCTTCAAGTAACTTGGAAAATCAAAGTTACATTTGCCTTCAAAAACCTGAAGCCTACATCACTCCAATATTTTAAAAATAAATAATTTCTCATTTATTCTCCTGTTCCTAAGAGCACCATGAATCAGGGAGGAAAAGCTCTGAATATGATTTGGAATATTCCTAATCCTTCGCCACAAAGGAAAATTTCCATTTACATTATTCTCAACCCCTACTAAGGCAGTTCAATATATAAGGAAGAAAAAAGTTATGCTTGCTAAAAACATGTACATGCCTGCATGATACTGTGGTTATTGTTTTGTCACTTAATGTAGACACACTGGACTTCCAAGTTTCAGTCTTTACCTCAGGATCTGAAATATTAACCTCCTTTCTAAATCAATCATCCGTGCTATATTGGTTTGGCATGAATGGTAAAAAACAATTAGTGATCTGCTTTAAAACTGACAGCCAGGTTGGCCAGTTGGATACAAGCGCACACCTCTGGGACACAGGGGTTAAATACAGGTGGGATTTTGGGAAAGATCTCTTGGGCTGCGGGCTTGCCATGAGGTAACATCGAGGGGGG
>WBMY01004794.1:134487-150076 GCA_013397315.1 Donacobius atricapilla | reverse complement strand
AAAAGTAAACTGCTAGTAGGGGAGAGGGGAGTGCTTTTAAAAAGGTTTCATGGGGTTTTTTTTTGTTTTCCCTTTAATGTGTGTTAATAAATCTAACTGTTTCTATCTTTAAGTTAAGCCTGTTTTGCCTTTCTTTTAATCCTATTCCATAGTGAGAAGATAGACCACTAGACTAAATTTAACAAAACAAATTCGGCAAATGTGAAACCACTACAAGTGCATGTATATAATTTACTGCCCAGTCATGCATACAATACCATTAAATTCAGTCTCCAAAGCTGAGTTTTTGACTCATAGTAAAATATTATGGCCAGAAGGAACCACGGAGTCTCTGCAATGTATATTCTACCAACAGCAGAATTTCACCTGAAATTTCACTTACTGAAATGCATTATCTCCTAATTTCATCTCGCTTTGGACCATATTGTGTTAAACACTGCAACTTAACAAAGTTAGAAAGAATATATTGCAGTTTCTGCCCATGAGTCCCTGTGATTTCAAACTATGACCAAAAGGTAACTGTGAACTTTCAGAGGTGGAACAATCTGCACAGTTCAAAACTGTCAGCTTTCATGTGCTAGACATGCAATTGAATTACCTTCTTGAGTTTGATTTCACTTCCCTGAGACCAACACAGGATGAAATCTGTAGTTGTTGAGCGAAAAGCCTCATCAGCACAACAAAATGGGAAAATAACCCTGAAAATAGTGCTGAGGTAAAAGCCTTTCCACTCCTACTTATCCTTCCAAATGGCTGGGGGTGAGAAAGAACATGTTGCTAACTGTGTAATGAGGCACAGATTGAAAATTGCTTAAAAGCTTGTGCACAGTAACAGGGTGGATTTTACCCAACGGCACTCCAAAAAAATTATTGTTATTTCACTTTTTAGTTATTACCAACTTGGTCTTCAGGACCTTGGTAAGTGCCATTAGACATCTGCTGTGGGACTATTCTCAGCAAGTAAAGAAGATACCAAATCTTTTAAAACTATAAATAAGTCAGGAACACACTCGTTGGGTGTTTATTTTTTCTTTTGTAATTCTTCACAAATAATATTCCGTGGGTATTTTTTTTAAACTTAAATATTATTATTATTGGTGCAGGTTGACATATGCTATTTGCTGTAATAAGTCCTTTCCAGGAGAGTTGGACGGCATGTGTTCTACTCATTTTAACACTTATAATAGCCAAACATCTAATTAAGATGCATTTTCCAAACAATTGAAGACAGGTATGCTATAAGTTGAATATCTAGACTCCTCACTTTTCACATTTCACAACCCATATTTTCTTCTGCCATAGTTCTGCAGGGTTACTCTTGTGAAAAGAAGGGGAAATAGAGAGAAAAGAGATTGGAACCAGACAATGGATGAATTTAAAGAAAAAAAAAATCTGTTCCTGATATCTTCACTGTGAGAGCAGAGGGAGAAGGAGGAAAGGCCTTGGTAATGTGCAGATGCTGTTCAGCAATAAAGTGTGAATGTGTTACCAGTACAGGCTTAATCCAGAATGTAAGCCACACCTCTGTACCAGCTTCTAGGAAGGATATAATGAGCTCCAGCCAGACCAAGCCTATGCAAACATATTCATAAGGAAGATCTCAGAGGCCCAAGTGCTGAATGTGAGGCCTTCTTTCACTGGAGGTCTCTCATATCATTAGGGGGAATCCCAAAGCTGTCCTAGAACCTCGGTAGAGATGCTGCCATCCTACCTGTGGATGAACCTGTGCTGCTGCAGGCATGGGAATGCAAAATGTATGGCTGCAGGAGGAAAACAGCATGAGAGAGCACAAGCCCCTAGTGAGGGTGGGATGGGAGCAGTTTTCACCCCAGCTCTTCGGTTGTTTCAGTTTATTTGCCAGTGCTTGCAAGCAGAAATGAGTCAAGGTTACAAGTACACTATCAAATGTGCTGTGACTTTCCTCTGGCACTGACCCTACGATGGGGTCAATATCTTTCCTATGAAACTCTCTTGACTTCCAAAACAGGATGGATGCATCTAATGTGCTTCTTGGAAATGTCTCGTGGCCCCCTCATTGACTTGTTAATGCCTGGGACTTCTCTAGATGAGTGTTGGCTGGTCCTGACCAAAACCATGCCAGGCACTATTTTAACAAATCTACAGAGTAATACAGCAAGGTGATGTCAGAGCCTGAGTAGGACATAGACACAGTCAAATGGACCAACAGGCAGATGTGTATTTTTCCCCCGAGCAGCCTGATTATCTGCTGTAGCTATGCAGGATTGCCAGGTGTCTGTGGCAAACAGAAATTATTCTGC
Source organism: Donacobius atricapilla (assembly GCA_013397315.1). Taxonomy (NCBI): domain Eukaryota; kingdom Metazoa; phylum Chordata; class Aves; order Passeriformes; family Mimidae; genus Donacobius; species Donacobius atricapilla. The sequence continues at coordinate 147,797 of WBMY01004794.1, read as the reverse complement.
CTCAAATCGACTCCCCTCTGTGGAAGTGGCTCCTAGCTGGACCCAACTTCAGCAATCTTTAGCCTTCTAATAGTTCATCAGGCCAGAGATAATAAAAAATAAGAAGCCTCTCTTGCAGAATGAGTCCTCACCTTGCAATAACCACACTGCAGACAATTCAGAGTTGGAATGGTAGGACAGGAAGGGACCCATCCTTCAGAAAAGTCCTGTTTCCTACCCATGCATGCTCTCCTTTTTGCTCAGGCAAGACAAAAAAGTAAGGCAACAGCAAACAATAACAGTGATATTTGCAGGAATCCTTCCTTTGCTCTTCTCTGCTCTACATTGTCCTTGTTTCCACATGTTAAATTAGGACACTACATGTAAATAAAGAGCTAACAAAAACTCTCTCTCAGAACCAGGCCTTCAGCCTCTTGCCTATTCCTTGCATTTTTGTTTTCCATAAGGCCTTACCTTGGAATCAAACACAAAGCTGCTCGTCTCCAGCTTTTGAATCTTGGTGAGGCAGAAGCGAGAACCTTGAAACAAAGGTAACTGCAGAAGAGCAGGCAGACATTCACTTCACAGCAACCCTCTTGGGCTGTTTCCTGTGCTTTTACTTCTCAGTTTCCCCCAGATCAAAGACCACTGCCTGCATAATACATGAAGCCATGATAGCTGACAGCACCTCTGGCTCTGAGAGCTGGGGAGCGTTGGGGAGACTTTGATGTCTGCATGCTCTGAATGGCCCTAATAAAGGCACTTTCCCTGATTGCCCACACATCATTCAAACCCCTGCTCACGGGCAGAAGTGAAGAATTATGGTTTCCTGACTTCTTTCACTAGGTTGGTGCCTCTTTTTATCCCCTGAATGAAGCCACCCCAACTGGCCTATCTGGGGCATAGGGAAGCAAGCACGGGACAAGAGTGGGGAGGGATAAGAGAAGGAGGAAGAAAACTTGTTCAGTGACACTGACAGAGATGGGTAAATACAGTGTGGAGAAAAACCATTCCCCACTGCTGCACAAAGGAAGGGGATTAGCTCCCAGCACTGAAGCCATGCTTTATGCTAGGCTTCTACATGCTTTGAAGCACAAGCCTGAGAAATTGAAAAGGAAACAATCCCTAATCCTGCTTTTTCACGATTTAGTGATAAAGTCAAATCCACTTTGCTGAAAGTAGCTCAGCTGTTTTCTAGAAGCCAGGCTATTTCCTGAGATACAAGGCTTTGCTTATATAAAGAGATTGACATTGTTACTGGGGCAAGGGGTGGGGAGGAACAGGCAGAGGTGTGTGGGAGAAGTTTGGATGCCTTTGTAGAAGGCTGCCTTTTTTGATTTCATTATTGACATTGTTACTGTTTGGGTTTTGTATAACTTAGGGAGTGGTGTGTAAAAAAGGAAAATGAAATATGAGGAAAGAAAAGCATTTTTGTCCATTTTTACCAAGATATTATTCTGAAATTCCATTCAACTGGTTAGTTTTTATTACTTCCCATTACACAGATTTTTTTTTCAGAAAAGAATAACATATGCTGTTTTTACCTTGTCCAATATGAATGACGTAATCTGATTGACATATGACCCATCCAGCTAAAAAAGACTATCCACTTATTCCCTGAATGACTACTGAGCACGTAGGTCTTAAAAGCATCATGCCAGTGTATTTCAAGGTCTAACCCAATGAAAAAAGCTATCTGCAAAAGAATAGAAAGCTATAAAACAATTAAAATTCTGCATAAACACCATTAACAATAATAGATCTTTTAAATCAGGAAGCTTTTACTGATTCATCTTGAGACTGGAGGTTTTGATACCAGAAAAAAGAACTTTCAGCAAATATGAAAGGAAAAGCCACTAGAATAGATGTATCCTATTCCATTCAAAATTCTGCAGTTCTACTGATGGCACTAGGCTTATGTTAGAAATCCAAGATGACATATGACAAAAATAACTTTATATTTGTTAAATAATATAACTTTTGTTAGTAATATCTATACAACTTTTTAACATACAGACCGAAAAGACAGGAATTAAATACATGGCGTTTTACTTGCCTGACAGCAGTCTGCATTTAGAAATGTAATAAAAGATTAAGATATAAACCATAAATATGGACATCATTCATTTTCATATTTTGTCAAATGTTTTTTTATTAAAAAAAACTCTCCCAGATATTGTTTTCATTTTGTAATTTGCAAGGACCTTGGGTGAAGATTTCTTTCATAAGCACAAAGCAAAGCATTTTAAATTTTCTGAAGTACTGAGTATTGAATGAACCAATTAAATGTAATTCCTGCAGTCGCCAAACTGCACTTGATGAAGTGAAATGGCAACTTTTTACACAACTTCACGTTATTGTTTATTGCTACCAGGAAAATGTAGCCCAGGATTTTTGCAGATACAGATGCTGAAAATATCATACTGGGGGAGTGGCTTTAAGCTGCAAAAGTGCAGGTTTAGATTAGATATTAGGAAGAATTTTTTTGCAGAGTCTAGTGAGCCATTGGCCCAAGGTTGCCCAGAAAAGCTGTGGATGCCCCATCCCTGGGAGTGTTCAAGGCCAGGCTGGATGAGGCTCTGAGCAATCTGGTCTAGTGGAAGGTGTCCCTGGCCATGACAGGGAAGCTGGAATGAGATGATCTTTAATGTCCCTTCCAGCCTGAATCATTCTATGAAATAGCAACTTGTTAGCCTTCTCCAAACACCCTATCAGCTTCCACCTCTGATGTTACCTATCAATGCAGTCCTAATTTCTCCCTTCCCTGTTGCCAGTATGGTACCTCGTCTCCAGGTATTTGCGAATCTCAGGAAACCTGAACCATGAAGTGGAGCACATCATGCTCCAGACATCTATAGCTCAGAGCAAACCCTTTCACTTCTCTTTGCATCCCTTATGTCCAAGACAATTTTGCTTTTCAAAGTGGAGGCAAAAGGTCTCTTCCTACCCCTGTGCCCCATGGCAGGCAGGTAGACAATGCACTTTTCTCTCTTTCATTACTTCCTCAGTATAATGTGACCATCTCCCAACACTGTTCTAGTCCTTGAAGTCTCTCTAAGAGGGTGTCTTATCTGTATATTGCTTTAAGGCAACGTGCTTATCTTTTATTGAAAATGTCCCTTACCCTTTGTTAAGTCGCATCTTAAGAGAAATAATCCATTGCAACTCTGTAGGAAGCATATATGCCATCATAGGTAATTCCATTAAATCTCAGGACTCTCAGAGACAGTGTAAATACAGCACTGGAAGATCTTTATTATTTTCATGAGAATTCCCTCAACAGGGATGGTGAAATCAATAGTGATATAACATCACTAAATTTGATTTGTCATTTTTCAAGGTTAATAGCCCTGGACTTCTCTTTTGTCTTAGGAGTAAGAATCACCCCTAGAACTACCTGTCATTACTATTTTTATTACTTTGATGGATTTACTAAATAGCCTACTTTAGGATGAAAGCTCTGTTGTAATTGCATGAATTGTGCAGCATCTGAAATTCTATCATTGAAGCACATGAGAAATCAGTATGTGACATGTACCTGAAAGCTGAGATACACATACCAAAATATGCCTTATGAAAACTAAAACAACAACAAAGAACCCAAAAGTAAGCAAATAAAAAAGCTGCTGTGTGGTAATTTCTTCCTTTTGACAGAGAAAAGATGCAAATGAATACTCAATAAAAAGGCAGTGAGGGAGAGGGTGCTTGTATTGGAGACTCAATTTCGTAAACTTTTTAGTGAGTCGGCCAAAGAGCTGAAATGAAGTACGTCAATACAGTATGTGGGCTGTTGCTGTGGATGTTTCATTTCCTGAGGGACTGGGGGATATCTATTAAACAAATAGTTGCAACAAAGATGTTGACTAGGCTGTTCCTTTTTATTTATTGATTCTATTTGTTGTGGTGGGCTACAGAATTCTCACTAATTAAAATAAATGAGTGAGTATTGCAGAGAGAAATTTGCTAAAGAAAGATTTAAAGGAAGAAGGTTTAGAAAACAGATTTCATCTAATCATGGAACAGTTTGATTTGGAGGGGCCCTTCACAGATAATTATTGGACAACCTGTTCCTTTGCCTCACCATTCTCACTATAAAAATTTCCTTCCTTATGATCTAAATATAGCTTCTTTCCCATTAAAATGATTCCTCTTGTTTTATCACTAAATATCTTTGTAAAAAGTCCCTCTCCAGCTCTATTGTAGACACACCTCATGCAATGGAAGTTGATAGATATTTCCCCTGGAATGTCCTTTTCTCCAGGCTGGACAACAGCAACTTTCTCCACCAGTCCTCATAAGAGACACACTCCAGTCCTTTGAGCATCTTTGTGGCCTCCTCTAGAGCTGGTCTAACAGGTTCATGTCTTCCTTGTGCAGGGGACCCCAGAGCACTCCAGATGGGGCATTACAAGAGTGGAGTAGTAGGGGTGAATCATCTCCCTTGACCTGCTGCACAGCTTCCTTTTATGCAGACCAGGAAGCTCTTTTTGTCCTTAATATTTACCTTCAAGATCTGTCAAGAGAAATTCTTCATGGGGGAAGAATAAAGACAGAATGAAATAGAAAAGATAAATTAAATTAATTAGGGAAACTCAAGTTGGATCTTAGATATAGGTCAGAGCAACCCTGCTGAGATGTGCATATTCAAAGAAAATTAGGCGTTCTTTTATTTCACTTCCTTTTTTTCCACTGTCAGTCACCATCCTAATCTAAAGGACAATGTAAGCCTTAACTGCAGAAAAGACTACAGCAAATACCCCAGCCCATCAGCAGCAGGTTTTCTTTTTGTCTGTAATAGTCCTAAATCATTCCTGGAGGTGGGGGGGGGGATGTCTTTTTGTTGGGGTTTGTTTTGTTTTTTTTTTTACCTGAACTGTTTTTCTCCTACTCAGATCCTCCCATCAGACCTTGGTCATGGCAGAGGACAGAGTTCCACCTCAGTGTAGGTTCTGGCTCTCCATATCAACTTGGAGGATGTTCCAGGGCCATACTGATCTCAGATAGAATCTGTATCCTACGTTAATACAGAAATAAATACATATTATTCTTCAGTCCTTAATAATGTTTTTCTCATACTCTGATTTGAAAGGACAAACAAAATCTCCTCCATCTTCTTTGATAATACAGAAGTGAACCAAATCTTGGTGTCAGCTTCAGGATGGTTTGAACTGACATCTAGGTGGCAGTGGTTGACAAGGAAGAAAGCAATTGCATTTTAATTATTCTGAAATAACACTAGAATGAGATAGTTCTGATAAATACAGCTGTGGACATGCTTTACAACTGGAATGTGTTAATTTTTGAGCTAAAGCTAACTTCTGGAAAAATTTCAACCACTGCCTATAGGAAAAATGTAGAAGGAGAGAATCGTAGAATAAGTAAATTTTAAAGGGACCCATAAGGGTCATTGAGTCCAACTCCCTGCTCCTTTCAGGCTTGCCTACTGTTAAACCATGTATGACTAAGAGCATCATCCAGATGCTGCTTGGACCCTGGTAGGTTTGGTGCCATGATCATTTCCCTGGGGATCTTGTTCAAGTGACTAAGCACCCTCTAGGTGAAGAACATTTTCCTAAAGTCCAGTCTGAACTTCATCTGACACAATGTCAACCCGTTCCTTCAGGTCCTATCACTGGTCACCAGAGAGTGGAGATCAGCTCTTCCTCCTCTACTGTTCCTTTGGAGGAAGGTGCAGACTGCAAGGACGGCACCCTCAGCCTTTTCTTCTCAGGCTAAACAAACCAAGTGACCTTGGCTGCTCCTCCTGTCTTGCCTGAGGGCCTTTCAACATCTTGGTCTCATCTCCTCTGGACACTCTCCAAGACCTTTATATTCTTCTTATACTGAGGCACCCAAAACTGCCCCACGACTCAAGATGAGGTTACCCCATCCCAGAGCAGAGTGGGACAATCCCCTCCCTTGCCCAGCTGGTGATACTGTCCCTGATGCCCCCAGGACAGGGTTGTCCCCCTGGCTGCCAGGGCACTGCGGGCTTGTGTTCAATTTACCATCAACCAGGATCCCCAGATCTCTTTCTACAGGGCTGCTTTCCAGCCTCTCCTCCAAAAATTATGTCTCATGTCATATGTATCATTAGACCATATCATTATGTCAAAGTCTTCTCCATTTTATACATAGAAAGAATGCAGCAAAACTCAACAAAGTTTTCTCATACCTATGCAAGAAAATCATGCACTTTACAAATAGCATGCACTAAACCTGTAACCTAATAGCTGGTCTATTCAATTAGGTCTTGGCATCTTCTTTTTAAAGGATAAAAAATCTGCAATTCAACTGAGAGCTGTATAGTTCATAAAAATGCATTTTCCCCTCACATTTCATTAAGATATAATATATAATATTTTCAGGCAGGTGTCAGTGCTGTGAAATTTCAATTTTTTTTTTCTATTAGAGGGTTTTTAAATATTAGCACAGCAAAACTGCTGTTTAATTGAAATCCCCTTTGCTGTCACTCAGACAAACAAAAGGATTAAAACATCAATTAAATGGTGATTATGGCACTGTGTTACTTTGCAGAATCTGAAATTAAATGTTTAAGAATAAACTTTTGTGGAAGAAGATGTTGAAGAACTATTTGAGGAAGCAATCTCAAGCTTAATATCTAAAAAATCTCCTTATTTCTAAAATACCATTTTATATGTATTTGATGAAGAAAATGAATGCTTTTTCTTCATTTTTTTTGAGACTACCAATAAAGTATCATAAATTAAATAAAAAAGGAATAAAACTGAGGAACTAAGTTTTCCCCTAAAGAATCTATGCAAATTCAGGCTCTAGCTTCCAAAACAGAGCTGAAAATAGATGCCCATCTTCGCAGCTCGGGCCATTTCCTGGGAATGCAGGATAGCTACTGGGGACAGTGAAGATGATGAATGTCCAGTACAATTTAAAGCAGAATTTTTTTGCTCAGTACACATAAATGAATGCTTTCATGCTCCATCTCAACGCAAAACAGACATAGTCACTGCAGTCCTGGAATGCAGATATAGAAAGGAAATCAGTCTCCTCCTGAGTTGTGTGTGGGTACATCCATGACAATTTAGGCACAACTTCAGAATGGAAGATTTTCCAGGAGGTGGCTAACTCGGTGCTTGAAATGTAGCTTCTCTGTTTGCCAGGCTGATGCAAGGCAGGCTTTCAAAAAATCCGTGAAGCTCACAACCACCAGACATTTCCAAAATTTGCCGTGAATGGTCTTAAAAGCTAAAAGGAGGGAAGGCTGGGGGAAGGTTTCATATTTGAGTAAGCTTCAAGACATGTAGCAAAAATTTTCACTATTGACTGCCAGCCATGAAGAGTGATCCAGTCATGCATTAAACTTTGTGCCATTGCAGTCACGTGATAAAATAATAGGTTTTCAGCACTTTTTATCGCAAAACTGTGGAAAAAGCAGCATTTCCTCAATGTGTTAACTGCTCTAGAGAAGTATCCCTTTAGTTTGCACAGCTTTCTGGGGAGGGACTGGCACATCATGGTGGGTTCCTGACCAGGGCAATGGTCTAGTCCTTCATTGATGGGCTGGTTCAGTGCTCTGACTTTCTCTGATAAAGTTACCAGTGTTCCTTAACCACTCTGTGTTCCTCAGTATATTTCATTTACTTAGCCTTTGGTCAGATAACAATATCAGTGTGAACTCTGAAGAAAGCACATCTTGGGTATCTGGTAGCTAATGTTGTTACCAAACTGCGCTCCTGGAAAATGCCACTCACTGGCTTGCTGCATATTCTTATCAACTTCTCAAACAAGTTATTTCAATGTCTGCTCCCAGCTGATAAAACATGATGAATACAAGTGCATGTAGTTTTCATAATGAAGTAGCTCAGTTTCTAATCCATTACTAATGTGCAAGCATAATTACTAAGGTAAATTTCTAGTGTTTTGAAGACTGAAAGCACCATCTTTTCACTGCTGTTCCTTCTATATCAATATCTCAGGCTTACATTGTGCAGCCTGTACTATTTTTGTGCCACACTAAAATAACTGAGTTGCTTTTCTCTAGAATTTTGCATCAACTTCTGTTCAAGTTTGATAAGCACTCTCTCATAACACAAGTGTTGTGTACTGCATGGGTGACTGGAGGTATGGAAATTTTCTTCTTGCTGGAAAAAAACAAGGGTGTATTTTTGATACAGATATGATAATACGGGGCAGGTGCCTGCAAGTTCTGTATTTCAGTCCTTCCACATTTGGTCTGATAAGTGTGAGAAAACAAATAATTTGGAAGCTTCTACCTCAATTTTCTTTGAAAAAAAATGCTGCCACAGACGTCTTAAGCTTATAAAAAGAAATATGCCATAGGGTAGAGTGGCTGTAGTCAAAGACTTTAACAGGCTAAACATCTAGCAAGAGAGTTCAGTTCTCAGAACCAATGGTGAGTCTAAACCAGGGAAAGGATAAACAATTGGTGGGGAAGAAGATGGGCTCAGGGGGAGAGCATCCAGTCCTGTGATTCCTGTAGGGATTTCAATGACATAAATAAATGAGTCAGAGACATTGCTGCAGGAGATCCTCCCTAAGGGTATGGTCAACTCTAAAGAACTTTAAAGGAATGCAAGTTGTTTTTTTTCCTTGCCGACACAATTCGTGTGCCAGGTACAGTGTTTCTATAGCAACACAAATTTACTTCAAGAGACAGTTTGCACAAAAGGAGGCCAAAGGCTCCAACTCTCTGAGTACACTGATTTAGATAACTGCGTGGGCCATCCAGCATCTACTGCTGCGTTGGGCTGACCGCCAGGTGTCCACCAAAGCTACTCTGTCAGACGGACAGGGGAGAGAAAATATAATTAAAGGCTTGTGGGGTGAGATAAGGACAGGGAATGATCACTCACCAGTAACCATCTTGTTACTTGTCTAGGGGAAATTAATTTAATATATTACCAATCAAATCAGAAATAAAATGAAATCTTAAAACATTTTCTCCCCAACCCTCAGTTCCCAGGTTCAATTTCGCTCTCCATTTCTCTACCTCTTCCTCTGCAGTAAGTCAGGGGGCAAGGGAATGGGAGCTGCAATCAGTCCATCACATTTCTGTTGCTCCTTCCTCTTCATGGGGAGAACTCCTCACAGTTTCCCTCTGCTCTAGAGCAAGGTCCCTCCCACGGGGGACAGCCACCCATTAACTTCTTCAGTGTGATCCCTTCCTACATGCTGCAGCTCTTGGTGAACTGCTCCAGTGGTGTCCCTCCCACAGGGTCAGACCTACAGGAACCGTCTGCTCCAGTGTGAGCTTCCCTCGGGGTCACAGATCCTGCCAGGAACCTGTTCCAGCCTGGGATCCTCTCTCCATGGGTCACAGGTCCTACCAGGACCCTGCTCTGGTGTGGGCTTCCCTTGGGGTCAAAGCCTCCTTCAGGCATCCCCTGCTCCAGCGTGGGGTCCTGCAGGGGCTGCAGGGGGATCTCTAGAGGGTTGTCTCTCTCACACACTACCCCTCCTCTCTCTGCCTGCAATGGCTGTTGCTCAGTAACTTTACCCCTTTTTAGATACATCATCCAGAGGTGTCACTGTGACTGAAGGGCTCAGCCCTGGCCAGGGTTGGGTCCATCCTGAAGCTGTGGCTTTGGCTCTATTGGACATGGGAGAAGTTTCCGGCAGCTTCTTAAGAAGTGACCCCTTAGTGCTGAAACCTGCATGGGGCCTTCAGTCACTTTCAGAAAGGGCCGTGGCCATAGACACAGACAACCAGGCTCCCACGTGCTTTCGGTTCATTCTCTTTGTCTGGAACATTTTCAGCTATTTTTCAAATGACAGCAGTTGCTCTCAAGCAGAACACAATCCCACAGCACACAAATTCGGAAGTTAAACAAATACATCGTTTGCTATCAGAAAATACACAGGCTGCAGAATTTAAGGAAAATAATTTACTAACCTAAATTAGCATTTACCTGTGAAAAGAGAAATAATTACCATGCTCAGCTGAGCACAGATGATTGAAATATGTTAAATTCTAATATTTCTGGATGATTCTTTCACAAATAATGTCCCATGAAACCCAGAAAAAAAGTTATGTCAACAAGAGTTCTGCCTGCCTTCTGCTCTAGGAAATCAAGCCTATGGATCAATGCAGAACAAAGGCATCCATGTCTGAGATAATCCTGAAATCCATCTACATGGCTTTCCTATTTCTTTTGCCTTTTTTTTTTCTTTTTGTTTTGTTTTCATGTTCAAGACTTACTTGCCAGTATTCCCAACAAGAACAGGCCAAAAAAGTTTACTATGAAACTATTACCCCGTATTCTAAGCGACACATGACCAGTTTTACCCTGTTCTTACTGAAACAATGCTCTTGACTTGGCAATCCATTTTTTACCTTAGGGTATTTTCCAGGGTACAAGAGGGAACATGGGCACTGATCAGAGAAGGTGTCTCCTCCTGGGGAGCTGGGCCTGAAGATGAGGAGAGAAAAAAGAAAGATATGAAACCCAGGCTGCGTCTTTTCTTATTCTTCCTTTCCTTTATTTCATTGGGTCCTAATTCTCTTCCACTAGCTTGCTGCCTCTTCAACAGCTTGATTTTCCTTTCTAAGTGAATTATAATGAATGCTGGGTCTTCTGGTAACAACTGGCCCAATTCTGTCTACAACGTGAGTCTAAATCTGTAATTGCATTAATGGTCTCCTTTTCTTTGTTCGCAATATGCTCTTTCCTCAGATTTAAATAAAATAAATGCTCTCTGGAATTCCTTTCTTTTTAAACTTTATGCATTCTTGACTCTCTTTCTCTCTCTTTTACATGCTCAGTTAAATAATTAGAATTCCTCCTTTCTCTGTCATTGGCTTGCTAATTCTGAGAAGCTCCCAGTGCTTTTACAGAATTTTAGCTCAGCAATGGATATATTGGAGGGCATTGCCATCACCTCAGTACTGCTCACACATTTTGTAGATGCAGGTCTCCATCCTTGTTATTTCTGTTCTAAGTATTCATCATGGTCAACTTAGCCACCTCTTCACTCTAAAATGAGCTTGGAAATCCCTCCTTGTAGAGTCCTCAAGTATGGTCTCAGTTAACCCATGTTGCCCCACATTGCATAATAATGTAATTTGCTATGAAATTTCTTGGTGATTTCAGTGGCAGCAGACTATGTTCTGAAACACCAATTCCACTCAAATATATGGACAATAAATTCTGTCTGGAACTTAATAGAAGTAGCATGTTATGCTTGGGATTTTTTTCTTCTTACATGCTCTTTGGCTTCAATTTCCCTCTATCAACTGTGTTCTTTGGTAAAACCATTAGAACTTGGTGATCTTTTTTCACATTGTCCTTCTCTTCCCCTCTGTCTTTTATTTTGTACTGTCTGAGGATCCAAGGAATAGAATGTCTTTTAACAACCCAGCACAAGGTGCTAGGAGAGATGTGTAGGTTTGAATTGTGTGGCATCGCTGTAATTGCATGTGTGTTTGTGCACACTGTATCATGCATATCATACTGATCTTATAGGCAGGATTGGGAAAAAAATACGGAAAATTAAAAACCTAAATGCCTGATTTCAGTTTATGTGGATGTTTCAAAGATATTTTGACCCAAAAGCATCACTAGTCTGCAACAGGTAAAAAAAGGGACCAACCAGACTGGGCACAGACACAGGTTGCCCAGAGAAGCTGTGGCTTCCCCATCCCTGGGAGTGCTCAGGACCAGGCTGGAGGGGACTTGGAGCAACCTGGGATAGTGGAAGGTGTCCCAGCCTATGGCAGGGATGTTGGAACCCTGGAGATAATATTTGAAGTCCCTTCCAACACAAACCATTCCATGCTTCTAATATTAAATACTAAGTTCTTTTTCTGTATTTGTGATCTGTATCAATTCCTGCCACTGCCCTTCTTTAAGTTCTGTACAACTCTCTCCAAGCTGCTGGGACAGAGTTTGAATAAGGGCAACTGTAACCCTGCTCAGCATCACAGCTGAAAACGAGGATAAGAGTCTTAGAAAAAGCAAGACTTATGTTTGTAAATGCTCTCTTTCAAGAGCTCTCAAAGTGCAAAGAAATTGTGATATTTGTAGTATTGTTTAGTTCTGGGTTGAAGGTGTTTCCTATAAAGGTAGACAGAAGTAAGGATGAGATAATGTATTGATGGTGTGAATATATAAAAATCTGAATATGTCAGATACTGTTCCAGTTAGATATCTTTCTTTATTTTTTCCCAAAGAATAAGCAAAAGTCTAAGTTTTGTAACTGTAATGGCACATAAAACCTTAACGAGCTCAAACAAAGGCAGCAACCTTTCAGAATATATTCTCCTCTGAATAAGAAGAGAATGTGATAAACCCACTACTAATTAGATTAAACATATTCATCTGAAATGGCTCCAAAGAGGGTTTCTTTTCAAAAACTGGATTTGATAATCCAAAGATACTGCATTATTGAAAGAACCATTACACTTCCAGTCATAAAAACACATTTGGTGTTTACTTAGGTTTTTACTTATTTACAGTTCCACTTTTTTTTTTTTTTTTTTTTTTGGTGACATTATTGCTTCCACTGAAGTCAGTGGGAAAAGATATGACTATCAGCATTGTGATACCTTTGCAAATATCTTATATACACCTCAAACTCTCTCTAAGGTATATGAGGCAGTTGCACAGACTGACAGTGGGAACTAAAGACCATTGCCCTGCCTAGAGACTTCTGATTTAAGTATTTGGACTCTTTGATACTGGTTGCTGGATGACTGTGAGGAGTACATGGGATCCTTCTCACATAATACAGAATGACAGAATGATTTGTGTTGGAAGGGACCCTAAAATCACCGGGTTCCAATTCTTTACCCTCAGAGAGACCTGCAGGGCATGGAGCACCAGTGCCAAAGCCCAGGCTAAGACGGGGTGGGAATGCCTGTGTTTGAGTTTTGACCTTTGAGACGCCTCACTGCAGGAGTGTGCAGAGAGATCACATTCATTCTCTTATCTTTTGATTAATACAGAAGGCAACAGGCCAAAGCACAGGCACAGAGGAATCCAGTGCTCTGTGCTGTAGAGGGGTGACTTGCATGTGGACATGCTTCACATCCACTGCTCCAGACAAGACTGCCACCTCCCTCAGCCCCTTGACAAACCCTCTTTTCAAACCTGACACAAGTGCTGTGAGACAAGCAGGGAACAACAGTTCCCGAGCACACGTCTACACTCAGGGATGAGAACAATGTGTGCCACAGAGCTGAGATGACACAGACTTTGCCTACCAGCCTATTAGTCTGATGCTCTTTTTGAAGAGCAAACAGAAGGTGAAAACACATCAAAGAACACTGGATAACTCCAAACCTCCTGACATAATGGATTTACCAATCATTAAAAAAAAAAAAAAAAAAAAAA
>WBMY01004794.1:117547-127802 GCA_013397315.1 Donacobius atricapilla | reverse complement strand
AAAAGAGAGAGAGAGAGAAGAAAAAAAACCTCAGCTACATGTCCAGATTCACATCCCAGTCCTGCATCATTTGGCAGAACTTTATTTAGGGATCTCTGTTTAGGGTTTGTCACTACTTTTCCCCATATATCATTAACCATACAATTACTATATGGCAGTTTCTCTCTAGAGAGCCTCAGCTGAGAGCTTACAGCAGGATTTGCAGGTGGAATGCACAGTGCAGCTCATGCATGTACACGTAGGCGGGAGGCAGTGAAGGGAGGGCTGGAAGGAGGCAAGTGGGGGAGAGAAATGAAAAAAAGAAAGACTGATTTAGTTAGTAGAGTATAATTTTCTGTACACTAAATACAAGACTAGAGATTTGTTTCTGGGAAATGATGAATCAAGTGAGATCTGGTGCTTGTGCAAGGCTGACAGCCTGGTTTTCCTCAGGCAGCAGAACAAAATGGAAAGCAGCCGTGCGACAGCTGCTAATCCTCCTCTGGAAGGCATCCAGCTGATATGGTGACAGGGCTGGCGTAGACCCTGTGGAAAAGAAAAAGGAACAGCCCCAGGGAAAGTGTGCCCAGAGGGTACAGTGCAGCACCCGTAGAGCCTTCTCACCATGCCTTAGCTCAGCTTTTATTTCCACCCACAACACTAAAATCCACTGGAGCAATAAGTAAGAGTTTAATGTGCTCTGGTTTTTATGTTAAAGGAAGGAATCAAAGCCACCTTTTCAGAGTCAGTAAGCTTAATGCTCTAGGAGTGAGGTTCACTGAGCCATGGAAATGCTTAACTTTTATGTTTCTTGCCATGTAGGGGAAGGCATGAACTAGGCATTGGAGGCCTAAAATTGCTCTACAGTGGGGGAAGAACTAAGTCAGTTAAAAGGAAATAGTGATGAGAACATGAAGGAAAGCCATTCTTTTTGTATATAAGGTATCTTTGACTTAAAATGAACAGAATTTCTTTATGGGAGCATCTGGCCCAGGATGCCTACTTAATTAGTCTGAATTCCAGACCTGGGAACAGCCCAGGGGTGCTCAGCTCAGCCAAGGACGTAACAGTTCTGGGACAAGTGTGACAAACCATGGCCAGGCCCAAAGTGGTTGGGATGGGACCAGTTTTGAGCTGTGACCTTGACTTTGACTACAGGAAGACATCTGGTATCTAAAACTCCTTTGGAGCAGGTATATGACAGGGATGATGTGAAGACTCCTGGGAATGTTACAGCTCTTTTTTTAGACCAGCCTAAAAGTGCAAAGTGCTGATGTCTAAAGTTCAAGTCATAGACACATGTAAAAATCTGGCACCACAAGGAACCATCACTCCAACCTTTTCTCAAGGGGAACTGTGATAAATGGATATGATTAATGCTAACAAGATTATAACTATATCAATTATAACTATATCAATATTTTAGAAAATAATAGATATTTAAAAAAAAAAAGGAATTAGTATTAGTTTCAAAGTTGATACCCCCCCACTTTTTTGCAGATGTTATATGTAAAAATAGGATACAGGATGTAGTTTTCAGATAAGTACTGCCTCAAGACAGAATCGACCTTGAGATGGACAAAGTTGGGACATTTTCAAGTGCAAGATCTGAAGCTTTGGTTTTTCCCTATGAAATGCAGGGCTAATTTCTGGAACATAATGCTTACTTACATAACACAATGCTTAGTACGCACGCACAACCTGTAAGGTTATCCAGAGGACAATGAGGAAGACTACGAGCCTTCATCCAAAAGACACCAAAAGAAGACAGAAGACCCCCTAGCTACAAGTGAAGCATGCGCCATGAAGTACAGTGACGTAGATGTTTAGAATGGGAAATAGGAGGAAATTTATGGGAAACACTGATGAATATGTATCAGCACATAGTATATACGTTTCGTTTGAATTGCTTTGTTTTGTACATGAGGTAGGGTGAGAAGCCCACCCCATACCCCGGTTGGTTTTGCTTATGCTTTATCAGAACCTTAATATGACTTAACTAATGACTGCCAAATTTTTATATGCTTGTATAAAATTGTTACTCAATTAAAATTACTGCTAAATCTTAACTTTGTTGTTTATTAAATTGGACATATAGGAACTCCAGCCCTAGGTAAGAATGGCTAGTCCATGGGAAGGAGCTCTCCACAAGTTTTAGGTGGTCGCGAGATTAGACCAGGCTCCCTTGGGGAAGGAGTTCCAATTACGATAATGCATAAGCAAAAGAAGCTCGCAATAGGACGTGCACAGAAAAGCTCCCTCAGGAGTGCCGGCTAAAGGTGAGAGAACCCATAAATGCTCGTGAGAAAAGGAGACTGTAAGTATCACGGGGTTGGGTGGGGTGGAGGCAGATCTGTGTGTATTTGTGTTTGTGTGCATGTGTAGGCACGCTTAGGACGTGACCCCACACTCCTAGGGCCGTGGTAGTCGCAGTCCTGTGGGGGCTTGGCTGACTGAGGAGAGGTGTTTTTATGTTTGTGAGAGTGTTTGAGAGTGACCTAGCCACAAAGCGAGTGCGGACCTCTGAGGGTCGCAGTTCTGCAGTCCCACGAGGGGCTCAGCTGGCTAAAGAGGGAAGCGATTGATTGTTTTGTTGTGTTAAGTGTTTTAACTAGGCATTGTAATTCCTGTGAGGGGGTGAGCGGGTGTGCTGACCCAGCTGTGCTGTACATATCTAAAGGGTGAGTGAGTGTGGTTTAATTTTAGAAAAAGTAATGAAAACGGCTTAGTAAGTGAGAAAGGAGGATTGCGGAGGTTGAAGCTAGAAAGAGCGAGAGGTGGGAGCATATAAGGGTAAGTGGCATTAGGCAGGAGCAAGTGGCTGACAAAAGACAAGGAAGTATCAGAGGGGATTAAACCACGAATGAGAAGAGTGAGTGAGGATTTCCCATGTGCCAGGAACTCCTGGTTATTTACCTGCCAAAGTCTAGGGCAAGAGCAAGTGGGGAGTGCTGTACCTAAGGGTGAGTGCTCAGGAGGGAGGCTCACAGAGTTACTCAGAAACAAGGAGGTTTCTGAACAGGGTTGGGGGGAGCATTCTCCAGGACAGTCCCCCAGGGATGGTGCTGGCGTTTTAATAATTATTGAGTGAATCCTAGCATGCAGCAACATTTTTAAGAAACTTGAATTAGCTTTTAAAAATGAACCCCAACACCAGATTTTAAGGAGACGTAACAGATATATTAGATGACCTACAAAATTCAGAGTAAGGGCTACAAAAAGTTGTATAAAAAAGACAAAAGTGCAGAAACTGTTTGTGTGCAAAGATTGCATGTGTAAGACCTACAAAAAGTNGGAGAGATATTAAAAGCAAGAGGAAACATTTTAGCTGATGATGAAGCTAAAAAACTGCCCTGAAGGAAAAGAGCAGTGTAATTATGACTTTTCAAGAAGTAGAAACACAGAATGAAATATCATACTTTTCCTTAGCAGAAGTAGAAGCCATAAAGAAGCTAGGGGCAACTTTGAAAGGGGGACAATAGATTTTCCCTGATGGTAGGAATATTTGAAATTGGAAAACAAATCACTCAGGGATGTCTCACATGTCAAAAGTGAACAAAAAGGTGTTGAGGAGTCATCCCTCTGAGGGTCACCATACAGCATACAGGCTGTTTAAAAAGATCCAAGTTGATTTCACTGAATAACCCAGAGTGAGCTGGTGGAAATATCAATTAGTTATAGTAGATCAATTGATTCAGTGGGTAGAAGCATTATACAAACTACCTAAAAGACTGTTGCCAGCAACCTAATAAAAGTAAGATAAATGCTTAGAACCCATTGAGAAGGGCCTTCTTACAAGATGTTTTTAACCACAGAAACAGCAGCCTAAGCAGAAGGAAAAAAAGAAAAGAAAAAAAAAAAGAAAAACGGGTGTATATACATTTCCTGAATAAGAAACCTACAACAACAAAAGGAAGAGACTGGAAATTACCTCTCAGCCAATATGCTGGGAGATAAAATTACTTGTATTGAAAAAGATTGTAGTTGCTACCCCTTTATAAGCATTGAATGTAACTATTATAAGGAAAGGTGGTATAAACATTGTTGCAGGGGTTATCCACCCTCAGCATTGTGCCCAGAGTGTAGACATACTGAACAAATTCTAGCTCATTATACTTTAAAAAGGAGAGTAGAGAAGGAAACGTTAGAACCAGAATTTCATGAATGGTGGATGTTGTGGAAATATGGATTAAGAGGGGGGCTAAAAAGTAAACCTAAGATCAAAAAGGTTGAGCGTCGCAACCGTAATCGAGAGCCTTGCAGGTCTGAGCCAGTCAAAGAAAAGAATTGGGAAGCGTTTAAAAGATGGCACGAAATTCGTAAAAGCTCATACGGAGCCCTTGAAGAATGTCCTTGCTGTCAAGAAGATGGTGCCCCTTGCTGCTGGAAAAACCCTTCTTGCCACCAATACTAAAATCACTGGGACGAGGAACCCCACTGCGTTCGAAGGCCAAAAAACATCACGAGGAGTGAATTCACTGCCTCCTGAGACACTGGGAGCAGAGACTAATGCTAACAACAGTGGTCCAGAAAGAAATAGACCACTGGACATGTACTGGGCACGGCCTAAGTTGTCACCCGTGGATTTATATTGTCTGTACAGTTTGTTTTAGATTTTATAGTAGATTTTTTTTGTATTGCTTAATTAAATTGTTTTAGTATTTGTCTTATAGGAAAGAGTGTTAAAACATTACCTGTGGTCGGCACATCTCTGAAGCCTTTTTAGTAAAAAAAGAACTGTCAATTAATCGGAGAGGGAAGAAAAACAGTGCCTTGAGACTGTAAGTACCTTGTACCCTCATTATTGAACTCAAGAGAGCTATACAGAGCTTGTATTAACAAGGAGGTCCCAGGACATGGACTCTGTTACCAAGAGAATGTCTATCTCGGCCCTTGGCTGCAACCCAAGGGGCTTTGAGAAAGGTAGAGAGTCAAGATTCCTAAGGAACATGCTCCTAATATGTATCATTATATCCTCGGCAATGGTTTTACCCTTTGCATCCAGCGGTACCTGTGTATGCAAAGGTGGCAAAATAACTTCAGTTGAGACACAAGCCGTAATACCTTTAAGCCATCAACCCAGCCCTCAAAGGGGAAAAACTCCCTCATCTTGAGAAAAACGCAAAAATGCAAAAACCTTCAACACAGATTGAAAGAATACACAAAACATAGCTGGATAAGGAGATAGGGGAAAATTCTAAGAAGCTGTATAACAAATCAAAGCAATGATACAGCTACTGGGATTTGCCAACCGCGGATAAAAAAACATTTTGTCGTTCTGATGCAAGAAATTGTTATGAAATTAGGTCTATTAGGATGTTAGATTTGTGGGAAAATTCAAATGGATGAAAAATGGCCATGGGGAGGTAAGGGTTTAGCTCTGCAACAATTTTTTAAATGGAACCATACCCAAATTTCCAAGAACCTAAACTGGCCCGAAGGGTGGACTCTGAACCACCAGGTAATAGGAGTAGTTTGTTTAACCCGAGAAGGAGGAAGATATACTCAAGAGGTGGGGTATACCCTCTGTAAATCTACTTTAGTTGTAAAGTCAGACAATAGTACTAAGACCTGGTGACCCAGAATTCCTACTGGATATTAGGGAATAACAAAAGAAATGGATTGTGAGGGGAATTATTGAACTGATTTGTGCTGGCATAAAAGTCCTAGAGGTAACCCCTACCAATCCATAAATGACTTAAAATCCTATTGGGACCAATCAGATAAAACAGATAACAAATGGAAAGCCCCTGACAAAATATATTGGATTTGTGGACAGCAAGCCTACAGTGAATTACCCCAGAAGTGGAAGGGGACTTGTACTTTAGGAATTATCCAACCCTTTTTCTTCACCCGACCATGGTCTATCTGATGGCTGAAGAAAGAGGAGTTTGTGAAAAACATGTGTCAAAATGCTGTCTCAAAAAAGATAACAATGAAAAGTATTAATCAAAAGTAAAAATTGGAACCTTTTTGGGGAAGTCTGGTGGTTTATACTGGCTGGACTCATTGTTGGAATCCTTGCCTATACCATGCTTGAGATATCCTGTGCTACATAAATAAAAATACCACGTATTGAATTTGATCAAAAAGAGAAATGAGGGAACGTGAAAACCNGGTTTTGCTTATGCCTTATCAGAACCTTAATGTGACTTAATTAATGACTGCCAAATTTTTATATGCTTGTATAAAATTGTTACTCAATTAAAATTACTGCTAAATCTTAACCTTGTTGTTTATTAAATTAGACATATGGGACTTCATTTATAACAGAACCAAGGTACACATGGACTTCAGACCAGGTTTTGGAAACCTCCTAGCTAAACCCTGCTCTTCATGAAAGAGAGAAGACCCAAACCCAAGGTAACCTGCCTTTAAACGCATAAATTTTCACATTACCTTATCCTATTACTGACTAAGGGGGAAAGAAGGACCAACATTGTGCTCCCATTCCAGTGGAGCTTTTGACAAGGTAAATCAGAGCCACTATCCCATGATGGGGTGGAAAATGGATGAGGAAGGGGAAAAGGAAGTAATGGAAAGGAAAGAGGGGAGAAGAGGAAAGGGGAATTAAGACACATTGCAAAGTGGTTTTACCTTCAGGAGTGGCAGCATCCAGGATTGCCCTGAAGAAAACTTGCATTTTATCAGGTGGGTTTCGTTCCATTGACTGAGGATATTTAAGAGCAATAACAACTGAATAAATTCCAAATTTCTCAAAATAATCTTTAAAGCTTTTCCATAGTGGGACCTTGATTTTATTCTGCACTGGGTTGTTGATGTTTGTTAAGGATAGCCCTGTCTTTGTGCATTGACAGATGCTGCTCCACCCTTATACAAAAACATTAATTCCTTTTACCTCCTGTTGGTGTGTCAGGGTGGG
Source organism: Donacobius atricapilla (assembly GCA_013397315.1). Lineage (NCBI taxonomy): Eukaryota > Metazoa > Chordata > Aves > Passeriformes > Mimidae > Donacobius > Donacobius atricapilla. The sequence continues at coordinate 120,940 of WBMY01004794.1, read as the reverse complement.
TTGCCATGCAGGTATGAATGGAGGGATGATCCATCAAAATACACATTCCTCTCACATTACACAAAGCTCTCCCACTACACCCGGAGTGCTAATGGAAGGAGCTACGTTTGTTATGGACACCTGGGAAATCCTTTTAACCAGTCATCAGTTTATATAAAATCCTGAAATAAGCTATTGTTTACACAAAACAGATTTGTTGGGTAAATTGCTACTTGTGAGTTGTTTTTTTCTTTTTTTTCTCCAGCAAACTCCATCTGATACTATTTAAATCACTAAAACATCACTTCAGTATCAATTTCCCCTGTGAAGGAAGCTGAATCTGGGAGAAAGACTGAAAACTGTTGTATGAAAATCACATCACCCTCTCTCAGGGGTGTTAGTGTAATTTTCTGCCTTGAAATCAAGGAAATAAAAAAGTTATATTGATTACAGAAAATGACAGTTACTTGTCTGGAAACAGTAAAACAAAACTAAAACAGATAAAGCCAAGCATGGTACAACATAAATGATCACCTCCTCTATTGCTCTGGTATAACACCCTACTCTCAAATTGGAGGCCAGTGATGTCAGAGGATATGATGGTCTTTTCTCCCTAGGAAAAAGCAATAGGGAAAGAGAGAATCGCCTCAGGTTATGCCAAGGGAGGTTTAGAGTAGATATTAGGATACATTTCTTAAGTAAAAGAGCTGTCAAGCATTGGACCATGCTGCCAGTGGTTGAGGCAACAACCTGGAGGTATTTCAAAGATGTGTAGGTGTGGAATTTGGGGACTGGTTTAGTGATGGACTTGGCAGTGTTGGGTTAATGGTTGAGCTTGGTGGTCTTAGAGATCCTTTTCACCCTAAATGATTCCAAGATTCTATGTTTGACTGATCACAGTGTCTCATTTCAAGACTCCTATAGCCAGTGTCCAGTGTCTTCTGTTCTTGCTGCAGACTTTGGGACTGCAAGGGGGGAGATTTTTCAGAAGAGTCATCAGAAATCCTCTGAAGGAAATCAGTTTATAATGCTGCAACCATCCATCCCATGGAGATCTGCATCCCCCAGGGAAATGTGATGTCAAAGTGTAACCTCCCTAAATTATAATACACTTTGATTTAACTGAGATATCCATCTGATTTTAAATCACAAAAGAGGAAGACAACCTGATTGTTCTCTAAATTTTAAGTTCTTTGGGGAAGAAATGGTGATCTTATAAAGAGCTGTTAAAGGAAACCAGAATGAGAGATGGTCTGGTACTAATGCAAAGACTTAACAGCTGATTGTTCTCATTTTAGAGGTTAGAAGAGCTAAATGAGCCAGTATAAAATATAGTTTTCCAGAAGTCTGAACAAGACCAAACTGATCTGTGCCCTCACTCACTTTGTCAGAAAAGAGGTGCTTTTCTATATATTCAGAAGATGGCTCATTTCCTCCAAAGGCAGGTCTCATCTGCTGTGGAGCATCATAGCCTCCTCAGATCTCATTTTTCTGCTCTGGTGTTTTGCCTCAAGACAAACAGAGATGTGAATTTAATTTGGATTGTGCGATTACATGTTATGTACATGACAGTTTTTTGTTGTTTTCTGTAGCTACACTATTATATCTGAAGTATCATAATACTGCTAACTTCTACAAATGTCTTATAAAGTAAATTTGTTTTTGTCTTATGGTTGCAGGGATGCAATTGTTGCAAATTGCTGACATAGTGAGTTTGGTGGGTGTGATGGGAAAGATCATGCCTTTCACTGGAATGTCTCAAGATGGCAGAAGTCAATCCACATTTTCAGGTCTGCATCTCAGATGACATCAACAAGGATTAAAATGCTCAGTGTCTCATTTTGATGATGGCAGATTTTTACCACACAAACAGGGAATAAAATGCTCAGTGTCTCATTTTGATGATGGCAGGTTTTTACCACACAAACAGACAGCTGCAAACAAAAAAAAAAAAAGCCTAGTGGAGCCATAAATTTTAAATGTATGAATCTGCACTGAGAAAAATATTTTAGTATCTGCAAAGCCCCTAGTAAGGATGTTTACAATACTGCATTTTTGAGACAATCAGCTGATTGGCAATGAATGTTTAAAAGCCATCAACACTCCTTCTGCACTACTTCCATTTACATTTACCCATGGTCTTCCAGCTAAAAGATACTTGTCATCTATGACTAAAAAATGCAGGCAGAAAGCTTCTTCTGAAAATAAGTATCTGTGTTTCCCCTTCAAGGATTCTTCCAAGCTCATGTTACAAACCCAGGTAAGAGAAGCATGGACTTCAGTAAATCCAAAAGATTTTAGCTCTCAGTTTTTCCTCAGAGTCCTTGTCTTTTAAATGCAACTGAGGTTGTTGAGGAATATATCTGGTCCAGGTAGTTCAGCTCACAGACTGCACATTGAGAGAAGAGGCCAAGAGCTGTTTGGGATAACAAAGGGCATGATTGTGGGTGATTGCCAGCCAGGGGAATGGATGCTGGGGAATGCAGCAGAAGCAGGAATTGCTGGTCTCTTGGATAACAAACAGGATGAAGACTGGTGATGTCAGTGAGGTGGATGGACACAGAGAGGGGGCAGGGGCTAAAGTCTCAGGAGGAAGGGTGAGACATACACCAGGAGATTGTGAAGGCAGAAAAACCCAAGAGCTTGTTGAGGCCCCTTCTTGGAGGCATCGAGCCTGAACTGTTTCTGTGCTGTTGCACCATGAATAAATGGTTTTATGGAATGAGACATCTGAGACTGATATGGGAAACCTGGAATTTAACTGGTAAGGAAACCTGCTCTGGCTTCATGAGGGGGATCTTTAGGAAGTCAAGCAGCGATCTGTGGGCTCACTGGAGCTGCCCACTGTGAAGGGGCTTTGGTCCCTACAGTTAAGGTCCCTGGTATTGAGAATGGGACTTCTAGAGAGTGTCTTGTGAATGGGCAAGCTGGTGAGTTTCCTTAACAACATCAAGACCATACGATAAAGACAGCTTCTGTTTGTTTTTCCTTGGCTTTAGTTTGTTTGCTTCAGTTTTGAAGCAACCGGGATTTGAAAGCAAACCTTTAAATGAACCTGACCCAGCTGTTCATTCCCCATTTTCCAAAGTCATTTTGATCTGTATTATCCACCCCAAAAAGAATCATTGTCCAAAATGTAGAAATGTAGAGCTGTCCAGGTTGCTTTTAGAGAAATAAAGAGATAAATTAGTTTCCTTTGTATTTCAGATTCCTTTGGGGGAAAAAAAAAAAAAAAGAAAAAGACTTTGAACATCCTATACCCATGAGAATCTGTTGCTCTTGTTTGTTTTCTCTCTTAATTTAGAATTAGGTCTATTAGGCAATAAAATCATACACCCATTAGATGGCACTGTTAGTTTCCACTTTTCCTTCCATCACACCTGATGAGTTTTTAGCAAGAAGTGGGTCAAAAAA
>WBMY01004794.1:78184-117523 GCA_013397315.1 Donacobius atricapilla | reverse complement strand
AAAAAAAGAAAAGAAAAAAATCCAAAAAGGGAAAGCCAAACTGGAACAGATTTGGGCAGTGTGCAAGACAAGTCCTTTGGAGTCAGGAACAAACAGACCAGTCTTCACAGAGCTGATTTGCATGGATGCTTTGGGTTCTCCTGGCTGGAGCTGGGACCGCTCCACACATCGAATAATAATCCCCTATGATTATCACTTCTGTCTGGGAGCTGTTTAGCTGGACAAACATGTAATTTCGGTGGCTATTTCTGCACTCCTGGATGTATAGACATCTGGCATTTCCCAGGTACAGAAGGTGCTATACAGCCAGCTCTTAGCTAGACTCAGCGGGATTATTGCTGCATTTTTCTGTCATTTCCCTCTATGTGTGGCTGCCTTATATGAAAGGACAGTGGTTATAGAATGTGCTTAAGAAGATATGAGCAATTTCGTGCTCTGTCCTTGACCCTCCCAGATCCCCCCCCATGTCTCCAAACAAATAAACAATAGAAATCCAGTCTCAATGCCTCTCTTTTCCGCAGGAGTTTTTGCCAAATACTGCCAATACATAGCTTTGTGAAGGAAAATTGGTGGGTTAGAATAAACATCTAAAATACACAAAGGCAGATTGAACACAGATATTTTTGGCAGCTGCGTGGAGGTAGAGTGGGCTCTGTGACAGCTGATGTTAAAGACACTATAGTTAAGCACAAACAACAAAATGATCAGAAATAGATGGCCATCAGTTCTCAACTTTTCTTACAGAGGAAGAGAAATTCCTTTTCCTTATACTTTTAAAGATTTTTTTCTTTCCCTCCTCTTGTTTTTTTTCTTTCTCTTTTTTTTTTTTTTTTTTTTACTGTATTACCAGAAAGAAAAAAATAGCAAAATTAAGAAATAGCATGCTCTAATACTGCTGCTTTGCCGTACAAAATCAAGCAAACTCCAGTAGTTTTGGTGTTAATGAGGCTGTTTTGGATTTGTGTTTCTCAGCTGACCAACCATTTAACAAGAAACAGTTTCTTCTCATTTACATCAATCCCTTAATGTAGAGTTTGATAGTACATTCAGGCTGCCATATTTACTTACAGAAGTTTGCACATGAAAGTTTCTAGAGACAAAGTTATGAACATTTGAACTGCCTTCTTTGCTCAGGTTTTTAGTTTTGTGAAACTTTTAGGAAAGTAAATACCTTTGTGATCTCTGCTTCTCTAAAGGGTTGTCAAGCATTGGAACAGACTGCCCAGGAAAGTGGTGGAGTCACCATTCCTGGAGGTATACAAAAGCTGCGAAGTTGAGGCCCTTGAGGATATGGTTTAGTGGTGGACTTGGCTGTGAGGGATTAAAGGTTGGACTTGATGACCTTAGAGATCTTTTCACATAAATAATAAATATTTCTATGATTATTTTGAGGGGAAAAAAGCCTGAAGAAGAGAGAAGGGACATGGTCTACTCAAGTGACTGACACCTGGGAGAGTTTCCTAATCTAAGCAAACCCGTTTTGGTATTGTTCCAGGGGTCATATTGCTTTTTCACTTTTCTAGATTTGTCCTAGGGCTAAGAAAACCCCTTTCTAGTATGTTTTGTAAATGCTGATGAGGTAAGTGAGTTATAGGAAAGCTCACATCTTTCTCTTCTTTTTTTTTTTAGCTTTTCCACTCCACAACCTTGCTTATGCAAAAGCAATGCTGCCTCATACAATATAATCTAAAATAATGCTCCTTCTACACATTTGTATTTCTTGTGAGCCGGGAGCTATGAACTCTGACCAAACCTTTTCTTTCCATATGGGCATTTAGAATTTTTTGTTGTTTCCCCAGCTTCCTGTAAGACCTGCAAGACTACAGATATTTATGAATCCTCTACCCTTTCAGTCAAGTTAGATGCCTTCAGCCATTACTCCCAAAGTTATTGCTGAGATGAGACTGAAGGTACACATACCCTTTACATCAGGGCTGTATAATCTGGGTACTTTGGCAGTGTCCTTAAACCCTCCATTTAAACCACAGATTTGAAGGGAAATGTTAGAATGAAGTTGGGGAAATTTTCACTCACTTCATGCTCATTTATCACTTGTAAGTGAATGTTTTCCTTTCCTGATACCACATTTAACTCCATGGTCTTCCTGATGACAGTAAAAAAAATTAGACATTTACACATAATTCTTGCTCCGTGCAGTTTGAGTCAAGATCTTTTTGGTAAATCTTTAGAGGATTCTTAAATTTAACTCAATTTGCATCCACAGTGTAAAATCTCTTCCTGAAGCAGCTGCTGCAGTAATGGACCCTCTTCAGGGACACCTTGAGACAACAGCACCCTCAGAAATGTGAGAGTGGTTTTTAATGATATGTTTTGATTTCCTGAGCAGCTCTGTGATAGTCAGGATGGAAATGTCAGTATTCCCAGTCTAGTTCCACAGAGACCAGTCATTGTAGCCCTAAAGGTGGGACTGGAAGTCTTTGTAACTGCTTTCCCAATTGCTGTCAATGGTAATCATCCTGGTGGTCAAATTTGGCCCCATCTGGGGAATTTTCAAGCACAAACACACACTCATTGGCACACAAATATAAACATAGGAAAATATATGAGAAAACACAATATATTACTTAGATAATTCCAGCAAATTAATATAGGTATATTTAGGGACACTGGGAATATGGTAATATTCACTGTAATTGCTTTTCACTACAAATTCATTTCAGGAAGATGAGAAGGTTGAAATGAAGGGCTCTTGTAAAGACCCTAATCACTGGGAGTAAAAAAGCTAATTTTTTGTAGTGTCTCCTCACTATACTTTCTCTCTTCTATTTATTTATTTATTTATTTATTTATTTATTTATTTAGTGGTTAGAGGAAAATACAGTGAAAACTCCCAGAACAAGCCCATGATTCCTTTTTCCATTTTCTCTAAGATAAGCATGGAGGATCTATGTATAATGGACTGCTTCAGAAGAAATTGATATTTCTACTGACTTTTAAAACAAGCAAGTAACCATCATCTGTACTCTTTGGAAACCACCAGAAACAAGATACTTTAGTGTTCTTTAATGTGGTGATGAAAATTCAGGCTTAAAGTAAGTTGTGAAGCTGATTCAAACTTTATTTCATGCTGGCAATTTTGTATATGGCATGCAAAGATAGACACACAAAACCTGTGGCACCTCAGAAATTCCCAGAGATCTTCAATTACAGTAAGTAATTGAAATTGATCTGGTGGTAAAGCTTTCAAATACCCATGATCACTTTTAATATCACCTTGAAAACAGACACAGAGAACCTTAATTCAGGAAACTGCATGTTCAAAGCTAAATATTGCTATTATCCTTAATATGGTGGACTTAAATCCAACAAAGTCATCTCCTTTCACAAAATAGCTCACAGGGACTAAATTCCTCTCATAAACTCCTCATTGTTGCGTAGATTTAATTACTTATGGTTTTTAATGAATTTTAGATATTCATGGAATGGTGCTGATATTCAGGATTAACACAGGAAACTGAATAGTATAAAATTGCACAAAGGAAATGGGCAGCATTAGGATCAAGGATTTGTTACTGTGTGGAGCCACTGTATGCAACATGCACACGTTCTCCCTGGGAAGATCAGCCAGTTGTAGTGCAGTGACTGGGGAGTTCCCTTAGATTTATACCTGTTTCTGGTCTGGTGGGAATACCTGATGCCCAGCATAACTCCCACAAGACTTTTGAATCATGTCGTGGATATGCCCAGTCTGGGTGGCAACTCCTCAGATCTGTGTATGATCTTGATGTGCTCTTCACTTGCATCCATGAAGAATGAGCTGGCATGTCTTAGAAGTTGTCAAAAGCCAACAAAGACCCCCAAAGTGCCCCCAAACTCATTTTTGAGGCTTTCCCCCAAAGAACTGAAACCTTCCCCTCCTCAGGGGAGGTATCTGGGCACTCCCACTGAGCCTGAGCATCTTTTAACCCGTCAGACTTTGTGTTTCTTCTCCTGCCCCAATGGATCAAGACCATCAGACCGACAGACAACTAAATTGCATCAATGAAGTCTTAAAATGAGATCCACAGGTGATGATATGTTTTTATTCTTCAGGCACTTGATCAGTTGTCTTAGCCTCAGGAGCCCTGGATGTATGTGCAGATTTTCCTAAATTGTGTCCTCTGAGTCATGCAGTGGAGGTGTCCAAATCTTTCAATCAATTATACAAGGAGTTGAAGCCCCAGCATTTCTAAGGTATTGACTGAATCTAAAACAGTCTGAACTTACGCATTCTTTAGAAATTCTGCATTTCTTTGAAAAGTCAAGCAGCCACCACAGACACCGCCCTTGTCCCTTCAAATTAATAACAATCACATACACCTTTCCAATGAGCAGAGATACAGCACCCTCAGAGCTCCACCTTCATTTTTCCCCTCTGAACATGAAGAACAGATGCCTTATTATTATCCACTGAGAAGGAATGGAGCCCTGAAACATCTAGAGACAAAATATTACAGCAGATGACTGGGGACAGCTTGGTACAAATGTTCACTCACGGTCAAGACTGACAAGCTGATAAAATTACAGAAAATTGTGTGCTCAGTTTTCACAGTGAGACTACAATTTGCTGATACTTCTGGAGAGAGTTCTTACTGCTTGGAGATATTTAAGCAACTACTTGGTGTGAGGCACAACACAGCTTTGTTGCCATACTGTGGCAGTAATTAGTTATTCCGATTGTGCTTGTGTGGAGATAAAGGCATTGACACTAATATTTATTCTCATATTTGAGCTGAAAATTTTCATGAAAGGAACATGAAAAAGCAAATTACCACCTCTTATGCTTACTATTTGAGGATATGGGTACAGCAAGAGATGGAGCAGCAGATGGATTCTTTCAAGAAAAACTCTTCTGTTGATTTTGTTGTGAAACCTGATTTCGTTTTGATTTCATCTTTGAACAAATCTAAAAAACCCCCAAAACCAGCCAACAAAACTCAATGGAAAAAAATCAATGTTTCTTCTTCTTGTTTTTAATTGTATCCCTTTACAAATTTACTAGAAATAACATGACATTAGAGCAAGTTCCTACAGGGTATAAGCTTAAACATGGAAGTGAAACATTTCCTGGGATTTTTGCTCAAACCTGCATCCTCTTGAATTGGATGATGGTATGCCAGAAGATTAAGAAGGTTATGCCCAAGAAATTAGTAGGTCTTTGGACTGCTAAATTCAGACCACCTATATGCTGAAAATTTGTCCTACCTAGAGAATCTCACAGAAACAAATGTATGTGAGCTCATAGAATCATGGAATTGTTAAAATTGGAACAGAAATTTAAGATCACTAAGTCCATCCATCAACCCAGCACCAGGACCATGTTCACCATTAAACCATGCCTCATCTAAACGTTTTTTGAACACTTATTGGGATGATGACTCCACCACTTCCCTGGCCAGTGTGCTGCAATAATTTACAGCTCTTTCCAGTAAAAAAAATGATTCCTAATATCTTATCTAAACCTCCTGTAGTGAGATATTATTTACAAAGTGACAGGAGCATTACAAAAAGGAGTGGGACCAAGGACATGACCCAGTCCTTTCTGATAGCCCTAGGATAATCAAATGGAGGAATATAGTTGTGGTCACAGAGGCCAAGCAGTGCTGATGTCCACACATGTAGTGTGTTCCTTTGTTTAATACTGATGAACAAGGTGAAGGTTGTTTAGTGAAAGGTCCTTTTCAACCTAACCTTATTTGCACAGGAGTTATTTCTGGGGAGCATTTGAATCTTTCCAAATACAGGTTTGTAAACTCATTTTTTGTTGTCTGCACATTTTAGACTATTTTCTTAATTATAAAACATTTGCGATGCAGGCATAAAAAAAAAAATCAATTTGTAAACTGCATTTTCTGTTAGGATAAATAAATCCGTAGGAATTACTGAAAAAGCCAGGGGCTTGGCATATTCCTAAGCTCCTAGGCCCAAGAGCAGAATTCTGCTCATAGTTACACCACCACAGTGCTGAGTAACCAAATCAGGATTCAGTCTGCTGTCATCTAAACCCTACCAACAAGACAGTGCAATCATGGGTCATTATTATGTGCTCAGTTAGAGTGATTATGTGTGGGACTGAGTCCAGCTGAACAGCCAAGGCCAGACTTTGTTTATTTGCTTGTAAAGCTTCTAGCACATTTCAGCCATGGTATAAAGAAGAACCATTACTATTCCATTAAAGAAGTCTGACAGTAAAAAAATCCTGTGCAAATTGAAAGTGGTATGATTTCTACAGCATTAGATCGTTCCAGAGTCCACAAATACATCTACAAAAAAAAAAAAAAAGGAGAAAATAAAAGATATGAGAAAATCAATGGTGAAATGAACTTCAAACCCTCAAAGTACTTGTTTATAAATCCATGACATCCATACTTATTAAAACAAAGGAGGATGCTAAAAGTACAAAATTATGATGTGTCAGTTTATCTGGCAAACAGCTGCATGGTCTTTTCAAATTCCTTGCTACACACAGATTTCTCTGACTGAATCAAGAGCAAAAAACCCATCAGGAGTGCAAGCATATGAATCTATTAACAAATGAAGGATGTGTCTGGAGCAACAAACAAGAGAACCTATGTGAATTCAAACTGGTGAGCACAACTTCCTGGGAAAAGAAAAAAGTGGAAGGAAGAAAAGCAAGTCAGCAAGTGATCTGAAGGGCTGGGAGATATATAGATTAAAGGAAAGAAGTATGCAAGCAATCTCATATTAATTTTAGCAGATTCAGTTTGAAAAATATTTCTACCCTCTCAGGAGAATGGCTGGAATTTCAAAGGTGTTTCAGTGATAACTCTGTCTGAGCCACAGTCTGGAATATTGAACTGTGGAGTTGTTATTTGCCCAGTTGTATGTATTCCAACTTGTCCTCAAAATAAATCAACCAAAAACAGCACCTCAATGGCCACCAACAGAATCCAAGCCCCAAAACTGATTATTTCACTGCAGTACATATTGTCAACCCATGACTCCACCTCAGAATCCTTTCTCAGAACCTGCTCTGCATTTTCATTTGACTCCACTTCTGGCGTCCACCTATGTCTTTATATATTGGAAATTTCTTTAAGTGAAGGCTCTTTCTGCATAGTTGCTTTCTCTATTGAAGAAATCCCTGTATTTCTGGAATGCTGTGGTTCCTGTCTCTCTTTCCTGAGCAGTTGTTGGACTTGGATTAATTTTTGATTTTGAGTGGAAAGTTGCTTGCAATTGGTATGCTCTCTGAACCATAGTTCATCCATTCTTCCATTTTATTTAGATCCATTTGGGAAAAAGTTTATTATATTACTCAAAATGGCACATTTTTCTTCTATTAGTGAATATGGAGGTAAAATTGGAAAATAATTCCTACAGTCTTCCCATGCTCTTTCATACTAAGAAAAATACATTGAAACAGAATTCACATGTGAAATCTGTGTAAATTTTAATATAAGGTATAAAGAGAGTAGTAAAGCCTGCTCGTTCTTGAGAACAGAGTTTCCTAATCTTATGAACAGTGATACTCAGAAAACTGTCAGAGGTGATGGGATATGACTTCTCTCTAAAGGTAAGTAACACACTGCCTGAAAGCAGTGAGATTTTTCTGTTAAATCTGGAAATCTTTGAGGCATCTGCTGACTGAAGCTGGAACACTATTCTGCTGTAAGTACAGATGGCAATCTATCTAATTCACAGTGTAGAGAGAAAGTAATCAGCTAAACCAGATAAAATTTCTTTAAAAGCTTTCTGTTTTTCCCCTAGAGACAAATTTTCTTAGCATATCCTTAGAAATCACCTATCATTCTGAAAATACCAATTCAACCTTTAAATCATTTTCCATGTCATCTTTGCTTTAATTCTGCTGCATTTCCAGATGAAGTACCTGAGCTCACAATCTCACAGTGCTGCTGGAGGCAAATAGGAAAAAGTTGCCCAGAGAAGCTGTGGATGCACCATTCCTGGAATTATTCAAGGCCTGGCTGGATGGGGCTCTGAGGAACCTGGCCTACTGCAAGGCGCCTTTGTCCATGGCAGGGGGTTGGAACTAGGTGATCTTTAAGGACCCTTCTAATCCAAATCATTCTATGATTTTGTGGAACATGAAGCCTGCTGAGATCCTATGGAAGTGGAAGGCGTTGGTCAAGCACAGACAGGACCTTCCTAATGTTTCTTGGACAGAAAACCCCTCAAGATGAAACACAGATAATGGCAATGGAATTCACTCAGAAATTCAAACAATTTAGGTGGCTACAGTGTAGAGGTCTATACTGGAAACCCTTGTGAACATTTCTGCTAGTTACTGAGGATACAAATCCTCTACATGAGTGTTGCCACCATGGTAATGCAAAGGAAGCTGTGGCATTATGAAGAATAGGAGTGCTTGGCAAGGGGCGTTTCTTTGAACAAAATATGTTTTAATACACCAGACTGAAAGGTCAGTGTTGCGGAGCAAGACATTTGTGCAAGTCTGACTGCACAAGTACAAGGCAAATTAGAACATGACAATGCTTCATTGTAAGACTAAATAAATGAAAATTAAACTTATCTTTTCTTGTGAAGTATACCCTCAAAATGCTTTTTCTCCTTCTTCCTTCTTCCCAACCAGTATTCTTCAGTGATGCATGAGTTCAAAACTGTTCAGAAGGGAGTTTTCCTCCTGAAACCCCTTGTTGTGGAGGATTTTCCTACCACAGTCCATTCACTTTCTGCATTTGTATTGCAGACCTACTCAAGGTCTCTTTCATTCCTTCTCTGCTCAGCAATTCTCCCACTGTTCCCAGGGAAAAATCTTCTCCCTCCTTCCTGCAGTTTCTGCAGCAGGCAGAGCAGAGGTCCCAGCAGTATTGTGTCCTCCGTCCAGGCACTACCTTTTAATACATCAATACATGTAGGTTTCATTCTACCCAATCTCTTGATAGCAAATCAAATAGACAACCCACAATCACTGTCTAGAAGGTCACTTGTGTTCTGGAATCTTCTAATACCTACATGTTATTGAATTACAAATGGTTTGGAAGGTGAAATTCCTTGTCAATAGATAGAGGGTCCCTTCTGGTTTTGAGAGCACTTATTCCAGATATTTGAATATTTGAAATATTTGAAATATTCAAGATATTTCAGTGAGCACTTATTCAAGATATCTTGTCTATATAGATAAAAAGTCAATCAAATCAAGATAAGGACAAATATTTTGCAGTATGAGTTTACAGCTATAGCATTTTCTTTTTAAGTGTCTCTTCAATTCTTTACACTCCACTCCCCCCTGCTTCCTGAAATATAAATAATAATACTTTTGTTCATGTTTACCTGGCACACATACTGCAAAACCCAATGTTCAACTTAGGGGGATTATTCAGCAGGTATAAATGTTTCTTCATACAGCTTGTATCCAATTTCTGTTGGACTTTTTTCATTTACGAATTGAAAACCTGTAGGAAAGTGTTACAACTTCAATCATAGTTAATTCTATAAATTTCAAAAAAGGAGAGAGGGAAAAAAAAGAACTGAATTGCGATAATAGAAATCTGAATGCATGAAGTGCTGAATACAAAACTGGACAAGATGTTGTGTGTCCGTGTGGGGGAATCAAAATGATGTTGTATTAAGGTCCTTTGCCTCTGACACTTGAATAGCAAAAGGTGATAGAAAGAGAAAAATATAAACTAGTTCTTCCAAGCAAAATAATTGTCCTTCAGAGTCCAGTGAAACCACAGTGAGTCTTTGAAATGCTTACATGAAATAGATTTTCTTTAGTCATAACTTGCTTCCATTTCAGTATTACATGAGCAGTAAACAATACAATATGTGGCTTAAAACAAAGAACGTTCCTAGAACAGGGATCCGGTATGCTTCCTGTGAGAGCAGACAATATCACCCACTAAGTGAAGAAACCTTTCTCTGCTATCAAGATGCTAAATCTGAATGCCAGCATTTGAGCTTGATTGTTTAAAATATTCTCTCAGCAGAAAAGCCCAGACTGCTGCTCTTTTTTTAAGAATTGTACAGTAGTAATACTGTAAATCTTTGTCCTTTGGCATAATTTCTTAGACCAAAAAAAATTCTGGTGTGTCTTCTCAGAAATCAGAAGATATGTCAACTCACTCAGACCTAAAGATAGTGTCTTAAATCTCTAAATCTAGGATTTCCTTGCTCCCTTTTTCCCAAGAGAGCACTCTGCTTTATAATCATCTTTTCAGGGAGACAGAAAATCTGTCATGGAAGAGACAAAAAGATTGAGATAAGTTCTTTCTGCAAAATTCAAGCAGATGCACTCTATTCTAGGTAGCATGGGAAGTAAGCTAAGCCATGCAAAACAAGTGTTATGCATGAGATTTTTGTCAGAATTTTCTCTGATATTTGATTAAAGAAAAGTCCAAGATAATTTTTTTCTCCCTGTTTACACTTCAGAATTCATGTCTAGTTCTTGTCTCTCTGAAATGGGCAGGACCATTCTTTTCAGAGGTGTCTAGTACATAATACACAGCTTTCCTACCCAGCCTCAATCCATGCCCTGCAATTCATTTATATAATCTGGACTTAAACCACCTTACCTAGATCAACAGAACTTAATTCAAGATGTTCTTGCATTTGAAAGATGCATATGAATGGCTAATACAGCATCTATACTTTTAGATCTTCTGTTAGGTATGATGAAGTCTTTGGCTGTTGCAGGATGTGAGGATTAGGTTCAAAATAGAGATAACAAAATTAAAAGAAAAGGACATAAATATATTTCAAAAAACCTCATCATTCCTTCTCCTCCTAAAATTTGCCATCAAGAAAGAAAACAGTGTCTAGCTACTCACTAACCTGTTTAATTTCCTAAGTGGAAGTCAGAGTAAAAAAAAAAAAAAAAATCTTCAGTCAGAGAGAAAATTCCTGGTCATTCATCTAAATGTTTCTAATTTTAAAGCCTTGCTTGACCATTTAAATACAAGTCAAGCTGGAGTCTATTTTTTTTTTCTTTTTGTATAAAAGGCACTTTCAGCTTTTGTGACTAAAAATAAATGATGAAACAATTTATCTCCTTGACTACAAAACACTTATTTACAAACTCATCTAAAAGGATAGTACATTACTACTAATAACTTTGTAATTAATTGGTACCAGCACAAATTGTTAGGAGAGGCCTACATTGAGATATGTTATTATCAAATGTTTGGGCTTTTTTTCCTAATTTTAGAATTATTGTAAGACCTGTCTTCTGTATTTCACATGTTGAAATAACTTAATATAGCTACAAATTAGTTGAAATTGGTGATGGAAGACTCATTATAACAGTGTCCCACAGGTCTCTGATATGTACATCTAGTGGAATGGAAATTATATAGCAAGGTAGAGAAAAAAATTCCCTTTTTCTTCTCTAGCATGACTGTGTGACAAATTTCTGCACTAATGGCTTCCTCTCCCTGCCTTCCCTTTTCCTTGGTTCCCCTCGGGTCATAGGCCTTAGGACCATATATTGTTAAAGAGATTTTGGAATTGCAGCCTGCTCTGACTGAGGTGGCATTTGGTGGTTGCCACCCTCCTCAGGTACCTCAGCTACTGCCTACAACCTTCTTAAAGAGGTGAACAAAATAAACCCATCCTCCTTAATAAGTGAATCATAGAATCATGGAATGTTTGGGGTTAGAAGGGATCTTAAAGATTAACTAGTTCCAACCCCCCTGCCATGGGCAGCCCACACTGGTGCACATGATGGTACAGGCTACTGACAGGAATCAGACATTGCTAACCAAAAAAGGTCTTTAGTGTAGAGGAATGAAATACAGAAAATTTCCTATAGTTGTATTTCTTTGAATGTTAATAACTCCATTGTCATTATTGTTTTCCAGAAGAGAGGAGTACCACAATTTGGGAATGCCTAGGTGCTAAGATGTATGTAATCTCAGGGATGTAGATAAATGTAGATAATTATGTGCAGAGAAGGACATCAGTATGTGAAGCTGAGAGAAATTTGAATAAGTACTGTGGTAAAAGGGAGAAGATTTGAAGACTACTACAATTTGGTTTGTGAGACTAAATTGAGAGGAGGAAGATCAGAGCTCTGTTGGCACATCTATACACAGGATAAACTTCTGGAACCAGCTGTCTTGTTTCACAAGAGATGTGTTTGCAGTTTACCCATTATGCCATAGAAAAGCTAATTCTGGCACATGCTGAGGGAAGTAGATTAAATCTTCATTGTCACTGTCAGCCTGTCCCAAGAAACAATTGCTTTGATCAATATCACATTTTGGGAAAAGCAGAGGAACATCCGGCACTGTCCTTAATGAATTTTTGGTTTTCTTTATGAATAAAAGCAAGAAGTGACTTTGCTGAACTCTGCTCTGCTTTTTATTAATTACTATTATTTACTGCTTGGCACAATGCATGGTAGGAAGAAAAGCATTTGCTTTGCTTAAATGAGTTCAGAATTGTATTATCTTGTGTGGTAAGAAAGAAAGCAGCATATTGAAAGTGTGTAATTAACTTGTACCATGAATGATGTGGTGGAAAACAAAGCCCAGTGTACAGCTAATGTGGTGGATGCAAAATAATGTGTTTGCCTGCACAGCATTCCGGAGGTGTACATAATTCCCACCATTCATTGTTTCCTGAGTCATGGTGTTATTTGGAAAATAATCTGAGCCAAAACAAAACCCGAGCCTAAATCATATGCTTTTGTGCAGGGAAAAAAATCACAGTGAAAAGGCAAATAGTGTTGTCCCCACCCCCCTTCTTTGTCTAGCAGTGCAAAGAACATCAAGGACCACAGCATAGCAACTAGTCCATTTGCAGCTTAAGTGCTTGGCAGTCCCAGGAGCCCCTTTGGAGCCATCAACACAAGCACTCCCGCTGCATCCTATTGGTTTTCTTCAGCCCAGTCACTTTGTGTTAGCAATGTCACTCATGTTGTGCAGCAGGTCAGACAAAGCATGATGCTTTGTGTCATGTGAAGGAGCCGAAAGGAGATGTTCCCTGGAAAGAGTGGAGATTTTGTCCTTTCTTTAAGCATCTCAAACTAAAATATCCTCCCCATATATAGCCTTTTTTTTCTTTTTTTCTTTTTTTTTTTTTCCCCGAGGTTTCCCTGTGGCAGTTGTCAACTCTGACCTGAAAGGAATCACTGCACTCATCCATTTAGTGCATGTCTGGGACAGAGAGTGGCAGACAAGAGGCAACAACAGCACAGGAGTTGGAGAAGGAACTCTGGGACAAGGACAGCAGGGCAGCTCTCTGCAGAGAACTTCCTACAGAAGAATTCAAAATAGCCTGTGATAAATAGTTTTTTCTAACCTTTTTCCCAGAGGGGCTAACTCACTTTCTACAGCATGCTGGAATGGGAAAAGCCAGACAGTTATATACACAGCCAAAAACATTTGAAACTTTGAGACTTTAAGTCTCATAAACACCTTCTGTCCTCACACCCCTTATCTGCATATTTTTACTTCTTTTAGATGAAGAGTCTGCTTTGCATGTGAAAGGTGACTACATATAGAGCAAAATTACCAAATTCATAATGTTTCTTATTAAAGCATTGTTCAAAAAAACCATTAAAAAGCAGGCAGAAAATATTGTTCAGGCACTGACAGGAATCTCCAGAGTGTATGCAACCCAAAGCACCCACACCAGAAAGAAACTGAAAAGCTACAATTTGCTTATCTCATTACCAAAACATTCCCTGGGGCCATCAACATACCAAGTATAAACAACAGTGAGAACTGGGCTATTCAAAGTAACAAGCAGCTAAATTTATTAGGATACAAGACCAAATAGGAGAGGAAAACAGGGATAATTCTCCTTTTCTCCTTTCTTTCATTTTTAATAAAAATGTCCGTAAGGTTGTAGCTGCCTCATCTGCTGTGAAGACACTTGACGTGGAGCAGAGATAACACTGATCTGGTTTCTTCTCTCCTATTCTTATTCAACAACACTTTTTTTACTTTTGAGACCAGAGGTGCTTAATATAAAACTGTTGGTACCATGCTATTATAAATAAAATCCAAGCCCCAAAAAGGAAAGGGTCTGTCCTTCCTGTCATATTAGATTTGTGCTATGGAAGACATTACTTTAATAAATAGAGGCAGTTCTGTGTTAGACTTCAACAAAAATGACAACTTGCACACTGAACCTTTATCAAAATACCCCTTCAGGTGAGGAAACAAAACCAAACCAGCAAAAAACCCAAAGCCCATACCAAAACTAAACAAAAATAGGCTCCCCCAAAACTAAACAGCAGATTTTCACCCTTGATCCAGATTGTGTTTACATCTTTCATTTGCAACAGAAAGTAGGAAAAAAACTCCAAAAAACAAACCAAACCAAAAAACCCAAACAAACAAACGAGAGCCGCAAGTCCAACACAGTCATCCTCATTAACAGTGTGTGTCCATTTTCCGGGTGGAAAAGCTGGCTGTGTGGGCCCATACTTTTCTAGTCTTTTTCTCTCAAATAGTCAAGGACTGAGAGACTTTTCAGACTGCAGCCAACACATAGTGAGCAGCAGGACAATTTTTCTCTTAGCTTTCCCGAGAAACAATCCCAGACTTTCCCTCACACTCCACCTCAGGCTGTGGATTAAGGAAACTGCAGAAAAGTCAGTAATTTTTGTTTACTGGGGGGGCTGGTTAAAGTGAAAGAGGCATTGTACTCAGCCCATTTTTTATGACTACATATGGAGGGCAGCACACAGCTCTATTGCATGGCAGAAAATACAGGAAAATCATCAAGATTTCTTTTGCATGTTATGACCTCAGCCTGTATTCTGGATTTAAAGGGTGGGCCTGAAAACCTGTACACAGACATGCAGTCTCTTGACTTCTTTATACCACTTGGAAAATACTTGTTCCTTACAGCCTAGAACACGTTTTTTAGCACCAGTTTTTCCAAACTGTCTTCACACTGGAAATTTGGATTGCTGTAAGAAGCTGAGTAGAATCAAAATTTGAAGTCCGTCTCTCTTTTTCTTTCTCATAGAAATGTATATTATCTATAAAAAAAGATCAGTGATCCAGACAGTTCATTTTCTCTCCTTTTCATTAAAAATCACTTGGAATAAGACAGTCTCAAAACCTCAAATGCACAGAAACTTACTGCTTGTCAATCCTTATACATTAGAACAGATTTTACTCTCCAGACCAACAGTCCTCTGGCATTTTTAGATGCAAAATAGAGTGTGAGTTTGAACAAAAAAGAGCCTGTGCCTGAAGGATTGCATTTGGGCTGCATACTGATGCTACTTTGCATTTACTTCATTACAAGCAGGGCACAAATTGGGTCACAGCCTCTGTGTCTGTACAGCATGCTGCTGGCACAGCGTGTCTGCCTGCTTTGTTTTCCTCTCCAGTGAGTCACACCTTTCCCTCTCCTCTCAGTAGCTGCGCAACCAAGCAAAAAACCTGCACTGAAAAGGAGCAGGGGGATAAAACATGCCCTTCTTAACTAGGGTTGAGTTGTTACTCACGTTTTCTCCAAGCCTTATAAAGAACATGTGGCCAGACTAGAAGATTGGGATTTTGCTTTGCCAAAAATTTGGATATCTAATCTTACAACGTGAGTTAGAAGAAATGCTGATTTTGGGTCCTTCTATACCCACTGAAGGAGTCATTCCTTCAGAAACGTGTTCTTCTCTTTGACCATAAAAGGAACCTTATGGTCTTCACTTAAGTAAATATAATTAAAGGTCTTTGGGAGAAACCTCTGGAGATTTTTAACAGAACTCCACCATCAGAAAGAAAGTCTAACTCTAAAGTTAAGTTGATTTCAGACAATCTTTTCCAGAGTAGCTTCCAAAAGCTCTAAAGATGGAGACACAGTACTCATCCTGAGGGAAAATGTTTTCCTCATTTCCAGTCAGAATTTCCTTTCTTGAAGGAAGACCGCTGTCTCTATTCTTCCCTAATACTTCTAAGAGTTCAACTTTTTTTTTTTTTTTTTTTTTTTTTTTTTTGGTGTGTGTGTGTGCGTAATGGTGGGAGCCCTTACAGCCACTTTTAACTTCCTCTTCTCTTGGCTGAGGGAAAATTTCATTTCCAGCCGAAATTCCATTTTCCCCAGCCTGACTTTATATACAATGCTCTGATTTTATATACGATGCTCTGTAGACCCTGATCACCTTAGCGACCCTCCACTGGATTGCCACTGCTTTATTCACAAAAGTAATGATAATATGTAGCATGAGATCATCCCAAATATATCAGCATTACTGAGCAACTCCCATATGTGCAGGCAAGTCCAATGGTGTACAGGGAAATTAGTGTTAGCAATTGTGCAGTTTCTTCCATTTCTAAGCTATGGCTCAGTACTGATCTAATTCTGTAAAAATCACTGCCTTTCAGAAACACACTAAGGCAGCCTTGCCAAGACCATCTAGTTTATCCTCCAGCAAAATTATGCCTCAGAATTACAAAATTATTCTTGCTAAAAACAAAATAAGATCCATCTAAAAACTAGGCAACCTGTTTTAAGAATATCTACAAAGTGAAACAAGAGTTGGAGAGCTCTAAACATTGACTTTTACATAAATCCTTTGTGTATATCTAATCTGATTTTTCATCATAGGTATGCCTGAACAACCAGTGAATTCAAAGTTTGCAAGGCATGATAAATCATGAAAAATCTCTATATCTGGATAAGAATTTTCTAATTGCTCCTTAAAAAGTCAGAAGCAGCCCCTTCAAAACACATGATGCAACATAGGTCAAGGATGACCAAGCAAACACTTTTGTTTCTGGCCTCTAGTCTTGAATCATGCTTATCCAAGAAAACTTTACTTATCCATCCTGTTGCACTGCATTTAATAAAATAAATTCATGAGAATGAGTCAATCCAGGAAGAAATACAGGTTATAACAGTAAAGATTCAGTCAAGATTGAAACTAATTCCTCGGTGAAATCAAACAATAGTTAATAATAGAAATAGAATCATTCACGAAGACAAGTTTTGTGCAAAAAGGGAAGGCTACCAGATTATCCAGTTCTACATATTTTAATTCTTATCTTGTGAAGGATGTTGTCTCATATGTATGTTATCTCAATATATTATTGCCCTAAATTGAAATAGAAACATGTTGTCAACTCTTTAAAATACTTTGGAAGGACAGTAATACCCTATGATTTTTATTTCTTTATATGACTTGTGAGTAGTGATTCTGAGCATATTTTTTTATTATTTTCACACGACAGAATAGTTTGACATGCCGTTTTGAGCTATAAACATGCAGACATGCACTGACATAGACATGCACTAGCATAAAGGTAAAGAACGGAAGACATTGCATTATCGTCCTCTCTTTTTGGATTTCAGTGTCAACAAATAGAAACTCAATTATTAATATGCAGACAAATTTCCCTAAATTGCACCTTTAGCTATTTTTATGACTGTGCTGACAGTGTTATTACTGAGTAGAAGAGAACACCCTGCTGCACAGTATTTTCCTGCTTTTAGTATGAAACAAAGACAAAAGCTAGGGGAAAAGGAAGAGCTTTTATTTTTCTATATTTCTTTTGGTGATGTGCCTTTTATGCAAATATCTCATAGTTTTCTACAGTAATGGTACCATTAAATGCCTTGAGATTATTTGTAAGAGAAAAACGTTAGCTTGAGATTAAGACATAAAGTACTAAGAGCATTTTTAGGAACAGGGAAGATTTCTCTGTAAAGGAGTTAATGTTCCAAAGAAAGCTTTGTTTATTTGAAAGGTTTTATGGTTGTGCTGTTTTCTTCACTTAGCACCTTAATTCTCATGAACCATACGGCTGTCCAGATGTTTAAAATAAAAAGCCCATTTGGGTATTATCAGAGATTACTGAGAAAAGATATACAGACATGATGTTTAGCCATGCAACATAAATTCTCAGAGCATGTAGTACCCAATAAACACCCTATCCTAGACCTGATGAAAGCGAACACATAAATCATAAAAACTAGGGAAAGGTCTCATAATACTATTTACCTCTAGCCAGATGCTTTCTGAAAAGAATCTACTAGCCAGGGTGATAATCCTTTTCTATTTTCCTATTTATTTTTATTTCTTCTCACCAAGGCATTACTGGGAAATGTGCTTACCAGGGGTGAATATGTTTCTGCCCAACCCAGATGCACTTTTCAGACGTTCTTGTTGCTTGTAATGCCTTGAGAATAGGGTTGCCTAACATCTAAAATACATACATTCTCCTTATTGCCCGAATCTTTCATCTCCTCTCCTCTGGGGTTGCCTAATATGCTCACCAAGCTATTATTGTTTTGCTTCAGATAGCTTGGCCCTCTTGCCGAGTTTCATTTGCTGTCACACAGTCACAAATTACAGCATTTACTTTACGCTACCTCCATTTCAAACTATCAGTTTGTGCTTGCTGAACTGGAGAACATGATGATGGATCAAGGCACATTTGCGCTAATCCATTGCAAGTTGATTCTCCAAAGAATGCAGCACAGGAGTAGTTTCTGGCATTTGCTTTCCATTTTAATTTGCTTATGCTGTTTTCTAGTAATAGTTTGCTATTCCTGATTTTTTTTTTTTTTTTTTTTTTTTTTTGGGCACCGCCGTTTTTTTTCTCTTTTTTTTTTTTTTGGTCACAGCAGTTTGTTCTCACTTTTCTTCTTTGGCTTTTGACAGATCATAAAAAATAAGTAAAGAAAAAAAGGGAGAAAAACAGATGGAAAAGTGATTTTTGTTTTATATGTTTTTTTTACCTTCATAAACAAACCTTTAAAGCTAGCCAGCTTTTCTGCAGGTGTAAATCACTCTGGCTCCATTGTGCACACCATTTCATGCCAGCTGAGGCTGTAATACAGTACTTTGAAAATGTCAGTGCTGTAGCTGTTGTCTAGACTTGAGTTTCAAATGTAGACGTGGATCTCCTAAAGGAGTCAATTGCACTACATTATCTAAATTCACTGACAAACTGCATCTTCTGTGTCAAATCCTTTCAAAAATATTTGCTCTTTCATGTATGAGAATTCAAGATTAGTGGTCAATCACTGGACATTACATAAAAATCAATTTGTATATGTTCCAAGAACAGTTAAGTAGGAAAATTCTGAAGGAATGACTTGGCATTTATATGCTTCCCTAGTGGGTCAGGGTCTGTCTTATGGACTATACCCCCACTCCTGTAGCTGCTGGATCTTCACAGGACAACAGGAGAGTTCTCCCTTCTTGAAGAACCCATTTTGAAAGCTAATTTAACATTAGGAATATTCAGTCAAAGAACCATAGGTAAATGTTGGATCCTGTCCCTAAGGAGGAATAACCCAAAGTACCAGCACAGGCTGGGGGCCGGCCTGCAATAGAGCAGCTGTGCTGAGAAGGACTTTGGAGTCCTGGTGGGTGACAAATGAACGTGAGCTGGTGACTAGGAGAACTCATATTACCCTGGGGTGCACTGGTAAGAGTGTGAGGGAGCTACTTTACCCTAATGAGGTCATTTCTGGACCTTAAAGATCATGAAGCTCCAAGCCCCAGACACAGGAAGGGGCACCTTCCACGAGAGCAGGTTACTCAGAGCCCCATCCAAGCAGGCCTTGAACAATTCCAGGGAAGGGGAGCCCACAGCCTCTCTGGGCAATATATTCCAGTGCCTCACCACCATCACAGTAAAGAATTCTGTTTTTAATATCCAATCTAAATCTTCCCTCCTTCAGTTTAAGGCCACTCTCCCTTGTCCTGTCACCACATGCATTTGTGCACCTGCCAGTCAATCCATTCAAAATTAAAAAGTTATTTATTTATCCAGAATTCCCTGTACTACCACATGTAATCACTCTTTATTCTTGGCCTACAGTCCCTGAGGTCTATCTTAGAAATGCAAAATGTGTAAGAGGGGACAAGGTTTCTGCTGGAAGGGTGGGATTAATTTGGATTTGCTNGGGAGGGAACCTTCGAATAGGACCTAAATAACTCTTCTTCTCACAACTGGTCCGGAAAGAGACTTTTTGGAGAAAAGTGGAAAAAGCTATTTATTTAACAAAAGAAAACAATATGAAACAATAAAATGCACAGGAATGTGCATTCTCCAAAAGCCTATGGCTTCTAGGCAAGCTTGTGTTTTTTTCTTGTTGGTTGGTGGAGACATGGCTGTGATTTTGTTGATGACATTAGTGGGAATTGGGAAGGTTTCTGCTGGAAGGGTGGGATTAATTTGGATTTGCTGGACTTTCTGTGTAGTTCTTTGGAGTCTTATTTTGCTAAAGCATTTCCACTGGATTTTAAAGAAATATCTTACCAAGTTGAACTGATCAGGAATTGCAAATATTATTCTTAATGAATAACAATCATAAGACTGTATTTTTTAACCAATTATATATTTGGAGTTTTTTGTTTTGTTTTGTTTTGTTTTTTAGCATATATCAACAACTATAAAATCACCCACTGGACAATATGAAAATGAGAACTACTTATTAGAATAAATTTTGTTAATTTTAAGAGAGATTGATATAATGATGTTGTAAGTTATGACCTAAAAAGAAGTTAATGATTCTAGAGGTGAAGGAGAGGACAAAATAAATAGAAATGGTTTGCTTTATTTTGAACAAGCTTCAATTACATACACAAAAATAGCAGGATGTGTGGTTCAGTAAGCAGACAAATTAGTTGCCTCTTCAAATCAATCAGACAGTTTCACATAAGTTTGAGTTTGAAAAGAATCATTCCCATCACTGAACGAAAAAATTCAAGAATCTTTAAAACTTCCCAAGTCTTTGACTGCAGTGTGACTGAAAGTGTGGTGGGTACTGAGTGCTGGACTCACCATGTATATCCAGGACACAAGAGGTCAAATTTCTGTTTCTCTGCCCAAGATTCATCCTGTCATCAGAGGAAGGAGGATGACAAATCTCAGACGTTCAAACCACAGGTGATTTAAGCTGGCTTCTGTAAAGCCTTGCCCACTGCATTGACTACAGCGAAACTGTGCTGCAATTATAGCACTAATTTAGACTTGTTGGGTAACAAGATTTCTGTGAAATGAGTTGGGGCCTCTGTATCTAAACCCTGCAGTGCTCATACACGAAGCTGAGCCTGTGGGAGTATCATAGGTCTGCCAAGTCATGGGAGGTCTGGGGAAGATGAATAGGGAATGGTTTCCTTTCTCTCCTCTCAGGAAAAATTCTGCAAATCTCCAAATGCAATAATTGTCAGATTCCAAGCAAACAAGAGGTGGTGATTCTCTACACAAGGTGAAGTAGAACTTTACCTTCAGAAGTTTTACTCTAGATCTGGAGGATTTCTTGCCACAGAAAATTTATTTACACATTTATCCAGGATTTCTCTAGCTGCTCCAAGTTCCTCTTCAGCTTCACAGAGTATATCTGTGCTGGTAAAGGTGTGATATTTTCTACCCAGGTCATTCTGCCAAATCAGGATCCTTCCTGGAAAAATGTGGTACATTAAAGATTCCCACAGAATGTCTCACAAGGCAAAAGTTTGGAATTCCATTCATTTCTTCTCTCTGCCTTGAGTCTTTTTTTTTTTTTTTAATATAATGACTCTCCTATGAGGTGGGAAAGTGTAGTTTGATATTCAATTCTATCTTTACAGATTCATACGTACATCTCTCATTTTCTGAATAAGCTACTTTAACTGTCTAGATATAGAACAGAGAGGGAGAATGAGTGAATTTCTGCATATTTCTCATCCTTTACTCCCCCCTGAGAATAGTAATCTACTAGATAGCAAAATAATTTGAGATTCATGAAACCCAGCAGAGCACAAGTAGCAGCATAAGTCTGTAGCCTAGTGATTAGGACCCCCTGGAGACCTAATTTACTCCTCCAACAATATGATTGAATGTAAAAAACTGTTACAGAATAAACCACAGGATATTTACTTTTTCATTCTGACCAAAACATCCAGGTGTGATCTCCTTTCATAAGAATGATTTTTTGATTCAACAATGACATGTATGGAGATGATTCAACAGGAATGGGGTCTAACATAGCGATAGATATTTGTAGCAATAGATTCTGGTAGCTGCTAAAGCCATATTTGCTCACCCAACTTTTGTGCTTTTCAGTGGTGAAAGAGCTGGTTCTGGACTTTACTGAAACCAGAAAGTTATGCCTGATCTTAACAAACACCTCCAAATGGCCATGTAGTAAGGAGATTCAATTATCTGCTGAAGGTGCTAGCTTATGAAGACTTCCAAATAAAAACAGCTGCAGCTTCCTAAAGAAGTCTCCTTTAAAAGTAAATTCTCAGCATTAACACATTTTAGGAGATTGAACATTTCCCCTTCCAAGCAGTTAACTGGGGCAACTAGCAGACACAACAGCCAGTACAAAAATACTGAAATATGGAGGTGTATATTCCTTGGCTATGTGCATCATTTTGGCTTTCTCTTCTAAAGCTCCTTATGTTATAAAGACTTGACATCTCCTCCAGGAAAGTTAACAGTGGCAAAATTCCATCACTGAACTGAATATTAGACTAAATGGCCTGCAGAGATCCTTTCAAACCAGTATTCCCATGACTCTGTGAAACTCATTCCACTGCTTTGAGAAGTTTGGTCCTGAAATCTAAACTTAATCTTTAAAAAATAGATGTTGGTATTTCTTATCATGCCCTACAAGGATATTTCTTTCCTGTTTTCAGCAGCACATTGCCTACATGAAGGCTGTTACCAGCATGCTTCCAGTCTTTTCCTCTTTTGGCTGAACGGTTTGATTTTTTCACAGTCTTTCCTAAAATATTACTCTTTTCAGATATGTGATCACTCTCACTCCTGTCCTCTGGCTTTTGTCCATAGCTCCCTTTGATGCGTTGCTGTAGAAGTGGCCTCCCCAGTGCTGAATAAATTGAAGGCATAACAGCATATGGGACTGCAGGTTATGTTACTGGTTTTACAGCCATGGTGGAGGGAGGGGGCTGGAGGAGGATGTCTGCTCACTTATGACCCACTATAACTTCTAAACACTTCTCTGGGTAACGGCTGCTCAAGCAGCTGGTCCCCATTCCGATTTTTTACAGCTGATTATGCCTGTGAAGTGTTATATTTTGCATGAGTCCCTAATGAATTTCAGCACAGTTTTTCCAACCATATCTCCTGTGTCTCAGCATAATTTTGAATTCCAGTCTTGTTCTTGAACTTCTTGAAGCTTGTTGTCACCTGCAGATTTAATAAGTACACTTTGCATTCCATCATCTGGGTCATTAACAAAACTATTGAAGAGCTCCAAAATGAAGGCAGACGCCTGTTGGATCCTTCCCAGTACTTCCCTCTGTTTTGACTATGAACCACTAACAAACAATCCCTGAGTATGGCTTCCAAATTGTCTTTCCCCCTACTCTGTGGCAGTTTCATCTAGTCCAGATTTCTCAGGCTTATTTGTGAAAATAACCATTGAGCCCACATCAGAAATCTTACCAAAGTAACAACATGACATAACCAGCTTCCGCTCAATCCACAAATAATTTTACAAAGGAAAAAAAAAAGCAGACTGGATAGATCTTCATTACAAATAATGACTCTATGTGGCTCCCTGATATTTCCAAGGTACTTGGAAAGAATTTGTTAGATTTTAAAGCTCTTTTTCACAGCACAAATCACAGTCACAAACTATTGCTTATCGTTTCGTATATTCTCCAACCAAAGCAATGTTTGCTTTGTCTTAAAATTACATTGCAATACACATTATCTCCAAACTAATCATACTTTAGTCTTTTGTGGGGAGAAAGAGCCATTTAACATAAATATCTAGATTTATGAATGGAGATGCCAATCATATTTTGTTTCTACGCACATGTAGTACCCCAAAGAAATCTGCCTTTCAAAACTGCAAGTATTTTTCAGTCATAAAGTCCATTGACTGAAAAAAAAAAAAAGAGGAGTTGGGATGTAAATGCACCATGGATGTTCAACTAAGGTGGTACCTGTTGGAATGAATCCAGAGGAAGACATCACCATGGGGACTGTGTGAGAGAGTTCAGGCTGGAGGCATGAGGACTACAGGGAGAACTTAGACCATCATCCAGAACCTAATGGAGGCCTCCAAGAAGGCTGGGAAAGGACTTTTCATGAGGACATGAAGTGATAGGACAAGGGAGAACGACCTTGAGCTGAAGGAAGGTAGGTTTAGAAGAGGTATTGGAAAGAAATTTGTTGCTACAGCTATAAGGGTCATGAGGCCCTGGCACAGGTTGCCCAGAGAAGCTGCGGATGCCCCATGTCTGGGAGTGCTCAAGGCCAGGCTGGATGGGGCTTTGAGCAACCTGGGATAGTGGAAGGTATCCCTGCCCATGATGGGGGAATTTGGAACTAGGTAATTCTTAAGGTTCCTTCCAAGCCAAACCATTCTATGGTTCTGATTGTGGTGGGCTGACCTTGGCTGAATGATAGGTGCTCACCAAACTACTCTATCACCCTGCTTCCTTGCTGGGCAGGGGAGAGAAAATAAGAATGGAAACAATTCACACTTTGTGTTGTGACCCACCCCTGAAGGCAAGGGCAACCCAGGTTGTTGCTAATATCTCTCTTGCAGCGGATTCAAGTGAAGCAACACTGAATGATGAGTGTTCCTATATATATATTTATTTATATGTAGGGTTTATTTTAGAACAATTTGGTTACAATGGGAAGCAGGTATGTAGCCATTTTGGTTGTTATTGTTAGTATCTATAGTAAAATATCAATATGCAAGCATAAAAATATCACTTAAGGAAACATGAGGAGAGACTAAGAAAGAGAATGAAAAGATAAGAGTAGAAAGATGCCATGAGGCATGAATCCCACAATGAGGCTTGATTGTTGTGGAGTGATGGTAATCCACTGGGGGTGGGGAAAGTCCATGAGACTGAGTTCAACCTGTTAACAGCGGTTCAGGCTTGGTGGGATTGCCCAGGCTGGGGGGTGGGGGTAGGGTAGTTTTCATTCCTGTGGTGGAAGGCCTCAGAAATGAGTCTTGGGGCACTTTTGGAGTCCTTGATGGCTTATGACTCCTCCTAGGGCATGACAGCTGTCTGTCACATCAGCCAGTTATGCCCCATCAGAAGGGATGAACATCCTCAGGCCTACATGTGAATGTGAATGTCCCATGATAAGTGACCTTCCTGGGGAGCAGGGGGTGTGTAAGGGAGCATAACTGGTATGATGAAAAGCACTATCCCACCTCACAGGGTCTGCCTCTTACTTGGCTCAAAGGTTGGACTGCAGCCTCCAGAAGCAGTTGTTCTCCCACTCCATCTAGTATGGACCAGAGGCTTTATCATCAAACACCCAAAACCTCATTTTTTTTGCCTCAGGAGGTGCAAATTTGGCCTCGGCAAAGCTGCCTCCACAAAGGGGCATTCATTTTGAGTCATTAACCCCCACGATTTCAGTCTCTCAGGGGCTGACATAAGTAGTTTGCTTAAGCAAAGTTTGTGCGCCCACAAGCAAAGAGAAAAAACCTCAAGGTTTATTCTCTACTTCCCAACAGCCACTTTCCAGGAAGGAGGGTCTCAGTACAGGCAGGCATTGCTCAGGAAGCTGAACTTTGTAAATAATGAATGTCCCCCTTTCCTTCTCCTCTCCTTAGTTTTTGTGTCTGAGCTGACATTCTATGGTATGGAATATCCCTTAAGTTAATTTGGGTCAGCTGGTTGTGTCCCCTCCCAGGATCTTGCCCCTCCTTACTGATGGGGATATGTTGCTGGCAGTGCTGGCGCTGTGCCAGCCCTGCTCAGCAGGAGCCAAAACTCTGGGGTGTTACCAACATCTTTGTAGCCACCAATACTCAGCACAGTCCTGTGGGGGCCATGGGCGAGTGAACTCCGGCTCAACCAGATGGAGTACAAGGGCTCTGTGAGATGATAGAAGAAACAGCTTCATGGTTATTTTAGTAGCTAACAATTCTGATAACTGAGGCAGAATAGCATGAAGTAAGTGGGTATTCTTGTTTTTTAGAGATAATTTTTGTATCTAAGTTTGGATGTTAAGCTTTTAATACAACCAGTGTAGAAAACTAAGCTCCGAATCACCACTTGTGGCTCTTTTCTTAGGACTCCAACTAGAAGTCTCAAGACAGGCTGTGTTATTAACCTGCATTATTCCTTTTCTTGCATTGCTCACCAATGCCACACTGGCCGAGATGCAATCAGCTGCCCATCAGCTTCACTTTTTTGTACTGCTTAGGGTCCAGCCTTGATTTCACTAATGTATACAAAATTGAATAGGCTATTGCCCAGTAGATTAAATCCCTGATTTAATTTCCCTTTGCTTTATTGTTACTGCCACAGGCAGGATGAGGCTTAATAGTCCATCCAAACTTCCTTTTTTTATCCAGATTTATACTGAGTTTTGCTTCTTCAGGGAAATTAGGAGCTGGTAAGGCTTACTGCACTGCAGTTATAGGTTAAACTAGCAGCAAGGCACGATCAAGTTTATAAACATTTCTAAGCATTATTTCCCACTGTTCTTTGTTGCTGTTCATATGACATTCAGCAGTGAGGCTCTTCAGGGGATCCTCCTGGGATGCTCATTAGTGTTTCCTAATTGCTCCGTGCAGAGGGAAATAACTGTACATGGCGAGACTCCATCGTTGCTTCAGCGTGTTTAACTCGTGGGGTCTTAAGTTATGTGTCAAACCACAGAGACTGAACTAATGAGAGAAAGATTAGTCTAACAACCCTCTAATGTGTTATCAGGAAGGCCTCTGCTATTGCATTAAGCTTTTTACAGACTAATTTCAGCTTGTCTCTGCTAAACATGGACTGTTTTCTCTCTTGTTCTCCTTGTCCCATTCTGCTGGGCTCAGCAGCGGCCCGGCCTGCTCAAAGTGGCCATATACATTATCCACTCTATCTCCCATTAGGGATTTGCCATCAACCAGCCAGTGGTATGCTTAAGGAGTAGGAAACACCAACCTCCTCTTAAATTTTCAAGGCATCAAACAAGAATCGATTTTGGAGAAAGAGAGATCATGGAGTCATTAAGGTTGGAAATGACCTCAACAATCATCAAAAACGAGCCATGTAAAAATTGAAAAGCTAATAGTTTCCTTTGATATGTTTAATGTATTTCTGTAATCGTGTAGCAGGATATGATGTTGGACAATGAACTCTAACAGCAGCTCACATAGCCGAACAGAAGAGGAATGGTACAATTTTCCAGAATGCATATTTTGCTTTTATCTATGTAGATAAATCTATTTATTAATGGGATCTGGAATTTCCTTTAAGAAGACAAATACAGTGATGAAGAAGCAGATGAAGAAGCATGAAATAAAAGGAAATAAAATGAAATGTCTTGCACTTGAGGCAGTCCTTTCCACCAAAAAAAAAACAGAATACAAGTAAAAGTCAGCATATTTTTGGGTTTTCCCAGATTGCAAACTTTACTCCTTACACCTGGTCTCTACACATACTGCTCTGATGTGGCAAACGCAGTTGGAATGGCTTGGCAGACACCTTGAAAGATGACCTCTTCAGATGCTGTGTCTAAAACTGACAGGGACCATAAATCAGATATTTTATTTTGGTTTCAACCACCTTATTTTACTTCCACTTAAAAAAAAAAGAAGAGAAGATCCAAAACAATTACTACACTGCCCATAAATTTTATTTAATCAGTGAATTATGGGATATAGATATTACAAAAAATTATATCCATTTTTAGAGAAAACCATTTTTTTTTTCCACTTTAATAGAAGGAGAAAGTGTAGGCCTTAAACTTTTATGTTTTTGGTCTTGATCAAAAACTTTTCTAAAAAATCCTTTCTTCAGCTATGGAGTTAAACTCATTCCTCAGAATAAGCTAGCATGCACTGATAAACTTGACCCATGTATTTCAGAACAACAATAAAAAAGTGTTAACATATAGGAACAGACAGATTTTAAAGTATGACTGCTACTTCATGACATTGCAAGAGTCTACAAATAATGAAGTTTCCTAATGAAGAACAAGTCAGCTTTTAAGATGGCCAACATTTCTCATTTACTGTAAGCAGAAATTAACATTGTCTCTACTGGAAAAATCAGTCAAATCCATGCATTAAAAAGGGGATGGTAATATTTTTTTGTGTGTCTTTGAGGTGTATAAAGAGGACTGGAAGTAGTTTTTTGAACTAGGAATAGTGCTTGGTTAAAATATATATACTGAGGCAAAACCCCATACATAAATATATATATATATATGTCTAAAATATAAAAAGGAGGAGATTTGAATTGAAGCAATCATATAATTAAATGTTTATCTGTTCTCAGTTTCATTTCATATGTAACTTTTTTCTACTAGCAGAATAAAATTTAAAGTTAAAAAAAAATCTGACAGGAAACCAGAACCTTGCTTTTAAAACTTACATTTCAACCATTCTAAAATTGTCCTTAGTAGGGGGAGTTTTTAAAAGTACCATTTCCTGTGAACAATTTAGATTATTACACTGGTAAATTATGATTTAAAAAATTGTTGAAAAATAGATGGCTGTGATTCAACTCGATATGGTATTTAAACATTTATGTTTCTGCACAGGTCTTTTCAGATAATTTTCTAATGTTCAAAAACATTTTTATCATTAAATTTAAGACCAATATTTGTAAAATGATCTGGTGTCTCTTACTAGAATCATAAAATATCTTGGTTTAGAAGGGAACTTGATGATCATCCAGGTACAACCTCCTTGTGGTGGACAGGGACACCTTCCACTAGACCAGGCTGATCCATCCAGCCTGGCCTTGAACGCTTCAAGGGATGGGGCATCCACAGCTTCTCTGGACAACCTGTACCAGGGCCTCATTTCCATTTTAGTGCAGAATTTCTTACCAATATCTCAGCTAAATCCACTTCACTTTAAAGCCATTTCCCCTCATCCTGTCACTCCATGCTCTTTAAAAAAAAAAGTCCCTCTGCAGCTCTCCTGTAGCCCCTTTAGGTACTGCAAGGTGTTCTTAGAACTCCCCAGAGCCTTTCTTCTCCAGGCTGAACAATCTTTCCCAGCCTGTCTCCACAGCAGAGCTACTCCATCCCTCTGATCATCTTTGTGGCCTCAGCTGGATTTGTTCCAACAAGTAGATGCCTTTTTTATGTTGGAGACCCCAGAACTGGATGCAGCAGATCCAGGTGGGATTTCACAAGAGCAGAGTAGAGGGGGAGAATCCCCTTCTTTCACCTGCTGGGCCCAGCTCCTTTGTTGGAGCCCAGGATGCAGATGGTTTTCTGGGCTGTGAGCACACTGAGCCAAGTCACCTGGAACTTCTGGAGTGAAGAGCAGGTAAATACCTGGCCTGCAGATGTCTTTGAGACTTCTTCTATTAGAAAGTCCAGTGCTGAATCTAAAGAAAGAAATAGTCGCACATTTTGCTTGTGTTTGTAGAAGAACAGAGGGGGTCTTAGTAGTAATTTGCTCATTGTATAAGGGACCTTCTGTACCTGCTCATAGCAGATGAAGCTGCTGTAAGTAGAGCTGAGTGCCTCTTTATTCATAAGCTTCTCAAAAACTTCTCACCAATGATGTGCAGGTTTGCTCCTGAACACATCATTGTCACTGGACCATGAAATAAATGTATGAATCCACTGCAGACTTTTCTGACTCCGAGCCTCTCCTATGACAGGAATTAAGCTTTTATCTCTTAAAGGCTTTGACTTTTTACCCAGTAAGGCAGATCGTTGAGCAGCCTTCATTATACCCCAAACTGAAACCCAAGATCTAGAATGACAAATAAAAAGAAAAAAAAAAAAAGAGGGAAAAAAAGGGAAGAAAAAAGGAAGACAAGGTCTTGTAAGGCAGGTAGAGAAGCTTTTACAATAGGAGTATAGCCTTGCCTACTGGAAATACTGATATAGATTCTGTTATGGAACTTACTAATTACAAAGAAGATATAACTTAGTTTGTAAAAGTCTGTTTCTGAAGCATAAAGAGCAGGAAATAAGCCTTCAGTTAAGTCTATCAGACATTACAGTGGCAACGCCTGGCAAATTAAAAAGTTAATGTGACTTTAATAGGTCATAATCCCACTAATAAAGTTTATAAGCACTTTAGTAGCCAGAGTAATTTGACAAACTATAGCTTTTGTTCTTGGGGTTTGCTTCAGACTCAAAAGTACAATTAAGTTTAACCGGGCAGAGCTCTACTTTAATAGAGTTCAACAGCAAGAGGCTCAGGCCCATTCCTTGTTAAACAGCAGTTGCAGTTGAAGCTGGGGCAAAGAAGCCCTGATCAATGTAGATGTGCAGAGAAAACTTCATCTGCAGTGAAAGGGAGAGGATTGAACATACTCAGGGTGCATCTCTTGTTCTGAGACATCGTGGACCTCCTGGAGGTCACTTCAAAGACCTTCCCTGTCTGCCACAGCCAAGCCAATTAATGTTGAAAATATCACATTGTTCTGTGTGCTTTCTTTTTGGCTGAATAGGCTAGAAAATGTTTCCACTGAAGGGTAATTTTTATCACAAATCAGCTCAAATCAATATACTCACCTTAATCTGAAAGTTCAGTGAGGTGAACCCCATCAAACAGGAAACATTCCATGTGCCTATTTGGCACTGTAAGAACAGAAACAACCTGGTCTAAACAGGACTGGAGATTGATATCAGTAAATAAGATTAAAACTTATTTTGATGGGCAGTTAGAAAAGCAGTCAATAACATTATACTTTCCTTTGAGTGATGCCTTACTCCTCTTGCCCACAGCAGAAGCATTTATCCTTCAGTAAAGTTGGC
The DNA here is from genome assembly GCA_013397315.1 of Donacobius atricapilla. Classification (NCBI taxonomy): domain Eukaryota; kingdom Metazoa; phylum Chordata; class Aves; order Passeriformes; family Mimidae; genus Donacobius; species Donacobius atricapilla. The sequence continues at coordinate 86,942 of WBMY01004794.1, read as the reverse complement.
AAATCAGAGGTGGATTGGTCCCTCATCACCGCACAAAGACATGTCAGCAACCCCCCCCAGTTTTCAGAAAGGTCTATATTGCATGAGAAAACATCAGGGGACTGAAGGCCTTTGAAAGGCAAAAGAGTTCCAGTCATTTGAACTTTAGTTTATCTGATAGAAATAGCTGTCAGATATATTCAGCTTCTCTTTCTTCTTTTCAGTGACTCTTAGACAGGGTCTATTGAGATAAGCCTATGAAAGAGGAAGAAAGGGCAGATAGTCAGCATAAAGCAGTTGTATTGTGTAATGTGACAGAAAAGAAAGGTTGAAGAGCTCGGCTGGAAGCCTGTAGTTAATGTTTTAAATATTATCCTATTGAGCTTAAGTGCTGGCTGAAGCAATTTCATGTTAATGACAATTCTGCTTTCCAGGCATTCTGCCTAAAAGGAAAATTGTGCTGTTCATGCATTTAGCACTTCTTCAGAGTGAGATGTGCCTCCGGAGGCCAAGGAGGATAGAGGGGACTGGCTCCATGGTCCAAAAACAAGCGAATTTCTCCCAGTAACTCTTGAGACATTCATCCTCTGCTGAATGATGATGAACGGAATTTTGAGATCAGATTATTCTGTTCTGGTTTACCTTAATACCAAGTAGAATATTGATGTGATAATGTATTTTGCAGAAGAGCATTAATTAGGACATTTCTAATCACCTTAAAGATGCTCTATGAAAAATAGCAGAAGGAAAAATAAATAGGAGAATACATATTTACACTTGAAACTCATAAATAAAATGAAAGGAATAGTAAAACAAATCAAGGTCCATTTTGACACTTCTGGTGGTGTATTTTTTGTACTAGCATAGCTGCTGTGGTTCCCTATATGTACGTGGGTTAAAAATGCTTAGATAGCAAACATTTAATTTGAACTTAACTTTTAAGATGTAAAGCATTTTAGATAAATGACGGAATTCCATCCTGTCCTTTTCGAAGTCTTGATTTGAAAACTTCCATTTGTCCTGACAGAATTAAAAACCCCTTATACAATTCCAGTAGCTTAGCCCTAAACTGTCCTTTTCCCAGTACTCTCATTTTCAATTAAAATACATGCTTTGAGATTTTTGCTGTGTCCTCCATGTGGTGGTTCTTTTTTTTTTTTTTTTTGGCCAGCATTTAAATCTTGACGATATTCAGTTATTATTTTACTACAGACACACTAAAAAACAATATTTAACTAACATTCTCACACATTCTTAAATATTGACCAACAACAAAAAAATAAAACCACAATAACGAGCCAATTCCAGATTATGCTTAAAAACTTAACAATAGCCAACAATATCTGTGTATAGTGTTTTCTTCTTGTCACTCATCCTTTTAATGAAGGCTTGATTCTGTAAACTTTGTTAAAGGCAATGAATATTTGCTATTTTGTTGGAGAGGTGATAGCAGAGGCCAGGAAACAGCAATTACTTGTCATCAGTATGTTAAAATGTATTTGCAGGTATTTATAGATGATTTGTAGTAATGAATATGGCTTTATTGTATGCGTGTAACTTGTAATTGAATTCTCAAAGTATCACCTCTGAATACAACAACAGGTATAAAGACAAAAAATGTCCTTGCTAAATGTTAGGGTCTACAGAACAGGTGTCTACATTTCATAGAATCAATGGCTTTTTTCTCCCCTTATCAGTGCGTAGAAGCTGGTCAATATTGCCATTGAAGTTTTTTATAAATGATTCAGTCTGTATTAGTGTAAGCACGTATGGGTCAGCTGGAGCTGCATTCACTTTTATTAGGTACAGTAGGAATCTGAGTTCTTTCTCAGACAAGATTTTGATATTCTGAACCTGCAGGCTGGTGGGAGCTCAATCCCCCACAAACTACTTCTCTAATTTAGGGAATCAGATTGCTGTGCTCTTAGAAAATCATAAATGCAACCATACCCCCAGGTAAATTCATGCTGGTCTCTGGCTGGCTGAGACTACACATTTGGAAAGCACATTCATATAGTAAGGAAATAAGATTGCGGGATGAAGAATATTCCTCTTATTTTTTGGTTTTTTTTTTTATTGTCTTGCACAAGGGGACCCTGAGGTACTACAGCAGGACTCTCATCTTGGTGGTGGCATAAAGATGGTGATTAACACTACTGCTCTTTAAAAAATACCCACTCCAAAAACAACAAAGCAAAAAAGACCGATTTCTCTTCACTTAACAAATGGATAAGAAGGGAAAAAAGTCTTATGTCACTCAGATGAGATTTTCTTGGTGCACAGATGTGTTTGTGGTGAAATGAACAAATTTTATGTAGCAAAATCAAATTCCTTTACTCCCGAGTTTGTCTCTGAGATCTAATGATGGCTGAAGTAACAGAGCTCTTGAAAAGCTGGGGAATAATAAAAAAAACCACTGTGCAAGACATGAATTTTTCTTCTTCCTGCCCTTTCATTTCATAGGAAACAGATGCAGGATCAGTTGGCAACCTGGCATCAGTCTGCATGGCTTGTTTTAAGAGAGTCTATTGTTCATAAAATGTAAGCAATACAGTTGCACCACAGATGTGTGGAACTGAATTTGATGTGACATCAGCTTAATGGAAACACATGAAAGATTCAGAAGGCTTCTGTTTGTGTTGCCTCATTATATGTGTGATTGCATGCAAAACCACTAACAAAACACAGAATCTGTGCAAATGTTCTCACGGATGTTGGCTGCTGGGTAAATCCACAGTTATTCAATAATACCTTAATGAAACCAAGATAAAGTTGTAAGGACAATTACCTAATATTCTTCAGCCTCATGAGACATTTTGATGATTGCTTCACTATTGTTTTGTTATCAAAATTTCTATAGAAACATTGTTTTCTTTTAATGACAGGAGAGTTAAGAGGAATTTCTTATTTGATGATGGGGAAAGTCTAGTGATAAAGGAAGAAGAAAAGGCTGAGATGTTTCAAGCAGCCTTTGCCTCAGCCTTTGGTAGGAGAAACTGGTTCTCAGGTACCTGAGCCCTGAGCTGGAAGCCCTATAACCCAAGGGGAAATGGTCAGTGACCTGCTACAGCACTTACACAGGTGCAGTCTGTGGAGGCAGGTGGGATCCACCCAAGGGTACTGAGGAAATCAGCAGTTCTCACCAGACCATCTTCAATCATTCACCAGCAGTCCTGGTCAGCTGGGGAGCTCCTAGTTGACTGGAAGTTAGCAAATATGATGGCCTTCTAAAGGAAGGGCTGGAAGGAGGCTGTGGGGAGCCCCAGGCATGCTGGACTGACCTCAGTGCCAGGGAAGGGCATGGAGCAGATCACCTCCAGTAGCACAACACTACCACGTATTGCCTGGGGCTGCCAGGTGATCAGGTCTCGCCAGCATGGGGTTTTGAAAGACAGGTCCTGCCTGACCAACCTGACCTCCTTCTAAGACAAGATGACCTTCTATGAGGAAAAGGCTGTCAGTGTTGTTTACCTGGACTTTAGTAAAGGTTTTGACACTACTTCTCACAGCATTCTCCTGGAGAAATGATTTCCCATGGTGTGGAGAGTTCCACTGAATTGTGGGGGTGTTTAGTCTGGAGAAAAGAAGGCTCAGGGGAGACCTTATCGCTCTCTACATTTCTCTCTACATTGCTCTCTCATATTTATCTCTCCCAGAAAGGAGGTTGCAGCCAAGTGGGGTTTGGTCTCTTCTCCCAGTTAACAAGCAATAGGACAAGAGGAAATAGCCTCAAATTGCACCAGAGCAAGCTTAGATTAGGTATAAGGAATAAAATCTTTACTGAATGGGTAGTTAAGCATTGTAACAGGGAAGTTGTGGAGCCACCATCCTTGGAGGAATTTGATAGATGTATAAATGTGGCACTTGAGGATGTGGTTTAGTGGTGGACTTGACAGTGTTGAGTTAGAAGTTGAACTTGACAATCTTTGAGGTCTTTTCAAGCCTTAATGACTATGATTCTCTATATACATCATATACAGACATCAGTCAAAGGATGGACAAGGCAGTGATCAAGATATATTAGGGAATGGTACAAAATTCAGAGGAACTGCACCACTTTCTGAATAGTTCCCTATTCTATTATTATTTTTTTACTGGGGAGAGATTTTAGTTGGGATCTTGATTATGCTTAAAGTGGGTATCTGCTCTAACTCCTTTGCCTTGCAAGTGGTACCTTGAAGAGCAGCAGCAGATTATAAATTCATTCCTAAATTCCTGAGCCACTACTGAGTGTGGCTGAGTGGGCATTACAGGATGCCCCTCTTTCAGGAGTTGTTTGTCCAAGTAAAGTAAATGTAAACCACGCTTCTGCAGAACCAAGAAACTGTTTGCTTGGATTATCACTGGTGGCCATGTTTCGTGGGACTGAATTGCAATGCCTTTGTCATCCATCCAAGTCTTGGACCCTATTACACAAGAGTTTTATAAAGGGGAGACAAGTCATTAGGCTTCTGGGTTTTGTTTTGTTTTTTCATGTTCACAGATTCTCCTCTCCTGAGTTTCTCATTCCTGGTTACCTTTGCTTTTGGCAGTGTGAGCAACGTTACTGAGACAGGGGACTGACAGGGCTGGACAGAAATGCACACTAGTCCAAACCAAGAATTTGCACATGGCTGATTGAATTCAGATCCCCCTGTCTGAGTTGGCTTGATTTGTACAGGGTATAAAGACACTGATTGCAATTTTGAATGTCTGTATATGCTGAAATTAAGGAGTGTTCTCTATGGAACTAATTTTGACTTCAAGTGTAAACCAAGGATTCAGTTACCTGCTCTTAGACAAATATATAGGAAGGGGGGTTTTATTAATATTATTTATAAAAGTTTTTTTTTTTCTCTCAAGATTCTGAAGATTAAAATAAAGTTCCCAGAGCTTTTTCTTCCCAGTTCCTCTTTTTTTAATATAGAAAGTCAGTGACAGATAACCACCTTTCACATTTGCAAAATGTTGTGAATTTAGAAGCAGCGTGCCGAGTGTTACCCACCATTATTGAAAGCTGCATAGTAATTAAAAGAAGAATGATAACAGTGCCTGCAAGGTGAAAGTGCTAAATAAATATTTATTTTACACAGGGCAAGTAATCTCACAGGACCAAAAATACGTAGTATAATTACATGGATCCAATCAACACCAAAATGAATGAGAGTTTCCTTCTGCCTTCATGTCTGGGCTATTCAAGCACCATTTTCAGGCTGCTGTAATCTTCCAGTTATTGTCCTTACACTCACTTTGTGGAGGGTTATGGAGATCCTAAACACACAATATTCATTTTCAAGGGAAACTTTGCTTAATAAATCCTGTCCTGGAAATGATGCTACCTGTTAGAATTCTAGAAACTTAGATTTTAAGCTTTTAGTATTCAGTAATACAAGCAAGTCAAGATAGAAGACTTTAAGTGTCTTTACCTTACCAAGATGCTGGTTCAGCACTTATCTTCTGCTTCAGATTGCTTAGAGACAGGAAAACAGAAACAGATTCCTCAACCCACACCCCTAATGGAGGCCCATCTACTAGATTAATTATTACAATGTTGAATTTGTTTAGCTTGCTCTGAAGGAAAGGAGAGAAACCTCTCCTTTGCATGACACCATAAAGAAACATAAGATTTCATCTGTAGGTCCTTCCTAAGCCCATTCCTACCCTTTTGTGGTACCATCTGGCTTGAAGTGCCCTTTTCCTGTCTTACTGTCTAGTAAAGATACTACCTATATATCCAAAAAGGCAAGACCTGGAGGCTATAAAGGAAGGCAACTGCAATGAATTCTGAATTTACAGCATGTTGGTTAGGTCATTCAGCTAAGAGGAGAAATAACTAGTGTTATTTAATTAGATAATAACTGGATAAATAGTACAGAAGTAATTTGGACAATGGGAACAAGATTTCAGCTGTACTCCTAAATAAGGCACAAAGGTCTGCACTTTGCAAGGCAAACCTGGATGTGATTTCATAGAGGTACATGAGCTCAAACCAAGAACAGATGTCCTTGGAATTTCTCCTGCTGTTGAACTATTGATTTCTTTTGTGTTGGTATGAGTGATGAAAAAAGAGCATTATCTCATCCCTCTGCAAGGGAAACCCACACACTTAACCTATCTTTATGAACTCCTCTCAACCTTGGTACCTTCATCTTGCACTTTTTTGGACCATCATAATGCCTAGGTCCCCTTGGTGAAGACTTGCCGTCAGCACTCTTCAATCTCCTGATTCTCTTTGTCATTTGAGCAATTGCGTGCCTAAATTGCTCCATGGATCTCTATCATTGGCCTATATGCTGACATACATATTTCAGCAAGACCTTAACTAGAATTTCAGATTTTAAAATTAATTTCACAACTTGATTAGCCTAGTTTCAGGAAACTCAAGATCCAGAAGTTAGCTTAAAGTTATTTACAATTTGGAAAATCAGGTGTATGGGTTTGTCCCAGAACCATGGAGCCAGATAGGACAAACAAGCATCAATACTTAGGTTGTTTGAGAATTAATTTTCAGCTATTCCAATGAGAAATAGGTTCGTTTGTAAAATATCCCATTTGAATGCATGAGTTTTTCACTGTCAGAAAGTATTCTTTCTTCAGTTCTAGTATTAGGGAAGAATCCCAACTACTTTATTTTCTGTAAGACAAGTTTAGTTCTAACTGTTAGTACATTATCTTACACTCACATAATCTGTTATTTTAATTGCACAGCATCCCTTGGGTCTCACCAAGGGCAGGCACTTTATCAATAAAATGATAATTATAGCAACTTAATGAGGCCAGCCAGGAAATACAAAGAATCTTGATCCACTTGTCAGAAAAGCATAGATAATTTAGTGGAGCTTAGTCTGTTTCTGTACTGCAATCTGATAACTCCACATTCTATCAATCACCCTATGGCAACCCAGGGACTCCATTGCCAACAGCTGACACCCTGACTTCAGAGCCGTCATCTGTAGGGTGAAAGAGATTCCCTTCCCTTCCCTTCCCTTCCCTTCCCTTCCCTTCCCTTCCCCTCATTCCTGCGGCAGGACAAGGGCTCTATGAGAAGTCCTCCATGGCTCACACAAGGGCTGAAACCCCTGGATCTTATCATGTATCTCACAAATCCCAAAGGGCAGATCACTGAGGGCAGCAGATGTTGCACTGCTCTCTGGCCACCCTCATCCCTACCTAACAGCCAGAACAATGCCAAAACGCTGGAGCTTTGCTGTCAGGCTGAGGTTTGGAACTCAGCCCCTCTTCTCAAACACTTCACCTCTCCATCCCAAGTGACCCCTTTTCAGGGTGCCCTCTCAGTAGCCATGACCCAGCTCTGACCCCTGGCACTGACACAGAGGACATTGCTCACAGGGTCACTTCAGAGAGGTTTCCCTGCACACTCAGCTCCTTCCCCTCCCTGCCTGGTGACACAGGAACCTCGAGCTCTTTGTTGTACAGTGCGAGGTGCCTCAAGAGCAAAAGTGAGTGTGGGCCAGGAGCTGGAGAAGGGGTTCAGAGGGCAGCAAGGAACATAAAAGGCACCACAAACCACCTGTGCCGAAGGAGAAAGATACCAGCTTCAGTGGCTCATCATCACAGGAAGGAAGCTTGTGGGAAGGGCACCCATGTGTTCTGTTCTCTTCCTTCTACCCTTCCCAGGTATGACACTGCTGTTATTAAAGGGAGAGAAGAGAAAAACCCCAGTTTCAGCGGCCCTAACACGTTTTTGCAGGCAACTCTTAATGGCATCTTCAGCAATTACATTTTACTGAAAGCAATAGATAAGCTGACACAGTTTCCAATATGCCCCTTCATTTTCTTTTTCCCTTGTGCTGGCAAGTTTTGACAAGTCACAGCTGTTGGTCGAGGATACTGGAAAGAGAAAAGGAGATAATATGCAAATTCCCCCAGCAGTGCTGAACAGTGAAATGAAGCACATTTCATTCACATTTTAAAAGAAAGTACAATTTTAGGAGCCGGTTATATTCCTATAGGTTTGTTTGTTTTCTTTTTCTGGCCCTGAGCTTTCCTAATACAGGGTGTTGTGGTTGCTGTTTCGTATCTTCATCCCATGCTTCTTAAGGTATAAAACAATTAAATCTTGACTTCCAGAGTTCTCTCCATAAAGACAAAGTATATCTTAGCATGTAAAACTTTCCATTTGGAAATTTACAATTATAATTGTGAGCTCACAGTAGACCTCCAGGGCAGGATTTACACTGAATACGAAATAGGTGTGAGGGTTTGGGTTTTTGTTTTTTCAAAATAGTTTGAATATGGAAACCCATTTTTGAAGTAACTTTCAGGACTCAAAGAGATATTTTTTCACAAGGCAGTTCTCCAAAATACTGTTTTACATATATATGTAATTTTAAAAAATTTACTTCATAAATTAAATGCTTTTTAATACCTGAGCTTTCACTTAAAAGAAGGCAAGAAGGTCACTGTCCTGACCACATCTTTATTACTTAAACCTGTTGGCTTCTGAAGAATAAGTCTACAAAGAAATCAGTTCATGTCTCTCATCCCAGCTTTAAAAACCTCTTTTTTATCAATGAATTAACTTTAAAATTATCCATATAAAGATTTAAAAATTATTTATTATTATTATTATTATTATTCTGTCCAGTTTCTTTGCGACATTCATATGGAAAGAGAAATAGATTCTTTTCTAAAATCCAAGATATTAGTCAAACTTCATTGAATGTCTATGTCTTACCCCCAAGTTTATTTCTGTAATATTTGAGAAAGATACTCAAACTTATTTTATCATGGTTGCAGGAGATATCTGTTGCTTGACTGTCAGTAATAATTTTAAAGT
>WBMY01004794.1:63773-78130 GCA_013397315.1 Donacobius atricapilla | reverse complement strand
TTCTTACATAATAATTTTATAACTTATGAAGTGTGAGCTATTTTAAACAAATGATCAGATAACTAGCAATAATGGCCAATAAGTTCAAAAGATTTTGAATTTGGACAACTGCATGGTCTCAGTCACCAGCTAATGTTTCTCAATCAAAACCTTTATGTCATTGTATAGATAAGCACATAAAAGGACAGAAATTTTGAATCTTCCACACTCTGGGTGGGGTTTTTTTTCATTTTGTTCTTTTATTATTATTATTATTTTAATTTATTCCATCTCATTTGTACTTTGCTTCAAAGCCAGCAAGTTTAAGCTGTGAAAAATGGATCAATGCAACCTATGCTTTCAAGAGTAATAGAACAGAAGAAACAGAAAAAGAAGAGAATGTTTGAGTCATAGAGCTCAGAACAACATCCATTTAACTTTGGAAGTAATAACTACTTCATAAAAAGGAATCCTGTCTTGTGGGAAGTGGATTTCTGACTTACAGGACTAAGAGCTGAGACAATAAAGCAAAATCTGAAACACATGCAAAAATAAATTTTGCTTCCTTTCTAGTTCTCTATTTATATATATATATATATATGCATATGCCCATACATAGATATAAAGATTAAATTTATGTTTCTACCCTCGTTCACGTTAGTTTGACATTAAATTGAATATAACATCTTCTGAACGTGTTGATTACTTTTCATATGTAAGTTTGTGTACCTTTTTTACTTTACTTATTTTTTATTTTACTCCTGTATTTTTCCAAATAGGCTGATCTGCTTCTGGTAAGCTTATCATTTAATATATTTTCATTCCTTGTAAAGCAGAGTATTTACACTACAAGCAAGAATGACATGGACTGTATAATAATGAGGAGAGAAACTACTAATTAGTGGGAGACAAAAATACATTTTCTGTTACATTGGATTAAAATTTGAGCATATTTCTCAAGGGACAGCAACCAAGCTTCTTCCCAAAAGAACCTTTTTAATATGCAACAAAATAATATTTTTGCAAATTACCACATTATCTCCATGCATGTCCTTTTCTGTCATTTCTCACTACAGGAAAAGGTGAGTAATACGTTTTTAGCCCAAGAACAAAAACATCTAGAAAATAATTTTAAGAAGCTGTTTTTACATTTTTAAAAATATAAGTCATATTATGTCGCTCCCCCCTCCCCCCCCCAAAAAAAGGACAAGTCACAGAAATGCCCAGAAGAAGTATTTCAAAAAACCCTCAGAAGTGAGAGATCCATGTGCATATCTTCCTTATTTCTGAAAGACTTTGAACCCACATTACCCGTTTCCCCAGAGTGAGCTTTAAACTTATTCCTTCTACTGCTGACTTTCTGCTGCTCTATCTCTCACATTGGCTAAGATTCTAACTAGGCGTAAAGGAAGCTATGTTGGCATCCCCCATTTTGGGAATCTAATTGGATTTTTTTTTTTTTTTTGCTAGTCTCTATTTCAGGAATGTCAATATCCTTTGAAAATCATGAATTGAATTGTTTTCATAATTTCCAATAATATTGTCTTTTCTATTCATCCAGAATTATTCAGTGGGTTTAAACTAAATTCAGGAATGTCTCAAATTACTGCTTGGGGTTTTTTTTCACTATGTACTTAATTAACCTAAACCATTGGTTTTTCCTTCACTGTTTACATGAGGAAAAGAGAAAATGGGCAGAAACTGATGCACAGGAAGTTCCACCAGAATATGAGGAAAAATTTCCTTACTGCATGGGTGACTGAGCACTGGAAGAGATTGCTCAGAGAGGATTCTCCCTCACTGGAGATATTCCAGCGCTGTCTGGACACAATCCTGTGCCTGTGCTCTGGGATGACCCTGCCTGAGCAGAGAGGTTGGACCAGATGACCCCACTGTGGTCCCTTCCCACCTGACCCATTCTGTGATTCTGTGCTTTTTTAACAAAAGTAAGGGAAAAAAAAAAGAAATCCATCTGAATGGGTCTTTATGGAAAGCTAAAAATTGGGAAAAAAAAGAAAAAAAGCCCAGCAAAAATCCCACAACCTGATTAACAGAGATAATGATGTAATATCCAGAAAGGAGTTTAGGCTCTTAGAAAAATTAATTTGGTCATTACATCACAAGTACAAAATAAACTCCGCTTATTTTTAGCTCACTGCTTATTGTCAACGTGACAAAATAAATGTCATTCTATAGATAAGAAATAGTTCAGTGAGTGTTACTGTAGAATAACCTGGAGGGTTTGGATCTTATTTTTTTATTTGCACAACAAATTAATTATATTAGTTTATCTTAGTTACTGGCCATGGCTTGAACAGATGAGAAATTCAATTTTTGCAATTAGTAATTCTTATTGAAAGAAATATATAGTATTTAAAAGGTATAATAAAGGTCAATTTATATAGAAATACTAGTTTTTCTTTTGTCAGTAACTCATTTTTCATGTTCCCCTCTGCCAGGCTCTCTCAGTGGGCTTCAGTCTTCCCTTATTCTGCATCAGTTTCTGACCATGGGACATGTGCTGTGTTTGGGAACTCCCATCAAAGTCATGGGCCCATCAGGTGCATGAAATAAAACACTTGGTGAACGTCACCTGTGCAGTACAGGCTGAACTGCAGCAAGTCTAACTTCTCAGTGACACATATCCTTTCTAAAAGGTGGAAAATCTACAGAAAGCAGATTCTGCCTGAAATAATTTTTTTTTTTTTTTTAATTTAAACATCAGATACCGTTTTAATGCTTTATCTTTCTCAAGCTTCTGGTAACAGTGTGAGAGATTTTTGGTCTCCTCTGATCAAGGCTGATGCTGGGCCACATCTTCCTTAGTGCGACACCAACCCATCACCACACAGGGCAGGTCCCAGATTCAGGTGTTTAATCTACCCAACAAATCTACCTCAACCAACCTCATAGCAATATCCAAACCAGCTTTTATAACACAACTCTCCTATACTCCTCTGGAGGAAGTGAGGCAGTGCATTTGGTCCTGGGAAGGGGGCAAGGAGACAAAAGTTGTTACTTTAAGGTTTTTCTTTGTTTATCATTACTTAAGTCCACATAAAGTAGCAATAATTTAAGTAATTTTAACCAAATTGAGTCTGTTTTGTCTGTGAGAGTAATTGGCAAGTTTTTATCTATCTTTACTTCATCCCTCATCCTTTTCCACCCTGCCCATTTGAGAAGTGGCAGTGAGTGACCAGCTGTGTGGGCATTTGACCCTTAGCCAAGGTTAACTCACCACAGCTCTTCTTCATGACCTGTTTTCTTAGCACATCTGCACATCTAATATATCATCCGAACATCTAATCTCACTTCTGATGCCAATAACTATTCAGGCATTGGACTGTATGTCAAACCACGCACAAAAAGTTTTCTTGCTTTTGTGTATGTGAAAAAAAACTCCAACCTAAATAGAACTTACTCTTCTCTGCATGACAGATTTTTTTATATGCTTAACTGGTATAACAGGAAGTGCCTAAAAACAATTTATTGCTTTACACCATTAAAGTAATTTTGGACCTCCTGATGAAAGATATTTTTGAAGCCAACAATTTAAATAAATTCTAACCTGTGGATGTTACAAAACATTTCTGCTGAAATTTGGATCCTTTTGAAATCTTAACTGCCTCTTGCATTTGAAATGTCATTCTGTACTTCAGGGAACCATAGCATCTTACAAATGAGAGCTTGGGATTGTATTTTTCAGTTGCAGAGCTAAGCAGATTGGCTGCAACTTAAAAAGTTATTTCCATTAGCTGTATTCTGCTGGCACATAAACTTAGTCTGGGAGTGCCTGGGCCATAAAAAGACATACAAGATGTTTCATACTTGGTAGTGTTGACAAAGGTTAAACATTAGCACGACCTGTGAATTTCTTTTCTTTTTTGCAGAGATGAAATCTACCCTGTTGAGATGAAAACACAAGTAGGATACCTTTGAGAAGGCATCCAGATTTCTTGCCAGGATAAACCTTGTCTCTCTGAGGCACCAAATGTATCATCAAATTGTGCAAAAATAAAGAATATGAACTTTGAAAGGCTCTATTTTGCTGCTTGCAACACTAACAGATTAATTAATGTCAAAAGAAAATGATCCTGAGTAGGTGCTGTAAAGCTGCCTTTAGGCTGTAGAAATTGCATTTGTCAGAAAACAATCGATGGGGAGACACCTGGAAGTCAGGCCACAGATCCCAAAGTAGGGGATAAAATGTGTTGTAGCTCTGAAAAGTCTTCCTGAATTGCATAAAAGCTGTGGTCGTAGGAGACCAAACATGTGCTGACTACAGAACCAGGGTTACGGAGAGAAACTGTCAGTCTCAGCTTGGACCACGCAAAATTGCCTGAAGCTATATAAAGCACTGTGAAGAGTAATAAGCCATCGTTGCACACAGGTATGCACAGCACAGATGCCAGAAGTGTTGTTTAGTGAGGGTAGCTCACTTTAAAAGCAGCTCTGTTTTCCTCAAATATTACACCGATCCCTTATGAGCGCAAGTCACATCACAAAGTTCCCCAGAGTAGCCTAAGCAAAACAGGGTGTGTGGTTTATAGCATAAGATCTTGGACTAAAAAACAAAGATATGTCACAGAGAAAATCTGAGAACTTCCACGTCCTTAAGGGGGCCTATCTGTGCAAATCTGGCTGCTGTGGCAGCTGAGTCTCCTGTGGCAAGAGGAGGTGAGGGATTTAGAGAATCACCGCACAATGAACTGGGAAGGGTGGATAGGTTTCTCTACAGGATTGTCAACTTACAGAACTTCTTGAAATTAAAATGGCTGGGGAAATAAAAAGTAGAAGTATTAAGGGGGTATATCCTTAGAAGCTTTAATCTTTCATATAGTATCAGTTTGTTGGAAAAATGTCAGCTGAAAGTCTACCTTTTGAACCCTTGTTTCCTGTTCCAGACTCCTGTGGTTTTGGAACAATTACAGAAACTGAATGTGATTATATATAAGAAAAAACCAATCTTATTGATTTTATTTTGGTTTTCAGACCAGAATACAGTACAGTTATCCCTTATATTTCCTTTCATTTTTAAGTTTTCGCCTTCATTTTCAGGGTAAACACAGTCACTGTAGTTTAACTCTGGCACAAGCTGTTCCAGTAGACATTTTAAATATACAATTCCCAAATTATTCCATCTCTGGGATAGAGAAAACCTCCAAGGGACAACTAGGTCAGCCCAACATTTTAGCTGAATTGTTACTAAGGAGGCAGCCTGATGCCAGGGGCCTTGATCACAGAGTACTCAGGCTGGCAGAGTAGCTTGCTTTGCTGCTGAGATGTGTGGAGGGAGTGAGGAAAATACTGTTCTCATTGAAGGGTCTCTTTCCACTCAAATTGTGCAAAGACTTGCCTGGTGCCACAATCATATATCCTGTGTATATGTATATATACACAGGCATATATCCTGTATATATCAACTGGAGATAGTTGAAAAAGCTACTAACCAGTTAATCTGCTCTTAAAAAAAAGGAGGATAAAGGCAAAAGATGGTGAAGGAAATAGGTACTAACAAATTCGCACAGATGAGTTGGTTTGCTGGAAAAAATGTCCAACAAGTGTGAATCAAGAGTTCTTCAATTATTTGAATTCCCCAGCTTAAGGTGTCTCTACACAGCAGACAGTTTTCAGATGATTAAGAACCATGAGGAAAATGATATGGCTATTAAGTTATATGTGTGCAGAAGTTACATCCTAAACAAAATTCACTAAACAAGGAAGGGCAAATTGGATTAACTCCATGTGTTCTGATTTCTTGGACTTGTTTGGTCACTCCCTGGCTGCTTCTCAGGTATTAACAGGACAAAATGGGCCAGACAAGAGTGTATCTAATGAAGCACAGCACAGTGTGAGATCTGTGAAGGTAACGTCTAGGTCGATGAAATATCCTCTGGTCTTCATTTCTAAGAAAATGTAGCCCATATGTCCACTGCTTAATCCCCTAAAACTCTGCAAACCTTCTGTGAGGACACTCTCAAGGGCACACAATCTGCCTACATTGCTCTCTCAAAAGTTTATTCATGACCAATCCTACAGCCTGAGAACAGGCATATTCAGGTGAAGGAAAGTGCCTGGCAGTGCTCTGGGGTGTGTGAGGCTGCACCTCCCAGCAACATCAGTAAGATATGGATTTTTTTCCTTCAGGCACACCTTCTGTCAGGCTACACATCCATATTACCCGCTAATGGCATTCCAGTTAGCTCAAATATTTTTCTGGTATATCTAGAAATGTGTCCCTTAGAATTTTGAAACACATATTTATATAAGATTGAATTTTCATGATCATTCTACTTCAAGTGGAGTTTTAATCTTTTGCATTTTTGTTGTTAGTGTTTTGTTGTTGTCTGATGGTTTTGCTTGTCTGGGACATTTTTTTTTGGGGGGGGGGTGTAGTGGGTGGCTTGTGTTGGATTTTTTTTACAAATGTTTTATTGTTCTTGACCCTTTCCTGTTTTTACTTTATGATGTGAGTTTGCCGTCTCTCTCTTTACAAATTCTATTAGACCTCATAACTTTGGGATTCAGTGGCTACTTCAGAGAACATTAAAGAGGTGAGTATAAGCCACAAAAAGACTGAAATTTATTTTTTCGAATTTGGTGCCTGAGTAGGGTAGAATTCCATTGTGGGCCCTATTCAGCCTTTATTCTCTCCCTCAAGAGATGACTGAGCTGTCAGCTAGTCACATATAGCAAATAAATATTTAGATAGCTCTAATTGCTCACAGTATTGCTATCAGTTATTCAGCTGCCTTATCAGATAAAATCCCCCAAACATACATATAGGATGTGCAAGAAACTGACAGCCATCCCCAGCCATCCTCCAGGCTTCAAAATCTTTGGCTTTCCAGCAGCTAGTTGGGGTAATGAATTTGTAACACAGCTGAGGAACTCAATTATTTTCATATGCAACTCTAGCAGAAATATTTCAGCAGGAATGTTTCAGTCCTTAATGGTCTGGACCAGCTTTAAACTTGCAGAGAATGGCTCCATAAAGGCCCCATTCACCAGGCACTTAAACTGGCTCAAACCATTGTTTTAAAATTTATCTGGGAGCAATATAAAATCATAGAATCATTTATGTTGGAAAGGACCTTTAAGGTCCTTGAGTCCAGCTGTTAACCCAGCGCTGCCAAGACCATCACTAACCCACCCCAAATGCCACATCCACGTGTGTTTTCTGAACACCCCCAGGGGTGATGAGTCAAAACACTTCCCTGGTCAGTCTGTTCCAATGTTTGACCACCCTTTCACTAAAGAAATTTTTCCTAATATCCAATCTAAACTTCCCCTCTTGTCCTACCACTTGTTATTTGGGAAAAGAGACTCATCTCCACCTCATCCTAAGCTCCTTTCTGGCGGTTCTAGGGAGCAATAAGGTTTTTTCTTGAGCCTCCTTTTCTCCAGGTTAAACAATCCCAGCTCCCTCAGCTGCCCCTCATCATCATCCTGCATCCTCATTGTGTTCCAGACCCTTCTCCAGCTCCATTCCCTCCTCTGGACAGGGTCAGTGCACTCCCTCTATATTCTTCTGTAGGAGTAGTCAAGGAACATTTTGAGCCAGGCACTTCCCTCTCTCACTCCATCAATTGAGTATCTCTGTATATGTATATATTACATGTATACTTAAATATATACAATATAAACTTACATATATTGTGCATACAAATATAGGAATCTATATTATATTAAATCTGTTCATTTGGATTTTGGTGGTGTTTTTTGGGTTTTTTTGGGGTTGTGTTTTGTTCTGTTTTTTTCTCCTAATGAAATTCTGTTTTTAAAGTCAATGTACAGAACTTGTGTCTTAGTCCTTATGCTGAGGTTGGCTAACAACTCACAGAACAGAATTCTGGGAAGGATTTTTAGGCTCAGATTGTTCTGCTCTCCAGTGTCTGTATCCAGAAAGGAAGGATGATTTGCACTGAACATGCCAGATGGCAAAGGCAGTTAGAGTGAGAAGAGGCTTGGTGCTCTGCCACTGAGTACTGGACAGTGCAGGAAACCAGTAAGGCAACACTGTGGAAAAAAATGAAATGTTACAGATAAAATCTCAGCAGAAAGGTGATCTTTCTACAGAACTGAGGGCAAGGAAATTTTCAGGAAAATGGGAATTCACAAGTGAAAATCTGAATTTCTGTTAAGATGCAAGATCCACGTAGAATAGCCATGTGTGAGGGAGCTCTGTGGTGAAGTACCTTCAGCTGCTAAATGTAATGGAACCCAAGAAAAAAATGTGAGCAAGACAAAGGAAATCCAGAAAAAAAGATGAAGAGGACAAAAGTGAAGAATGGGAAGAGAGCATGTCAAAGCAAAGGTCAGCATTAGGATGAAAGCCATAGGCAGCTCTGAAGTCCCTGCCTTTCAAGGCACAGAATCCTATGCTCCATGGTTTCAGAGGCTTTGTAGGTATTTTATTCAGTGGGACAAAGCACTTTCCATTAATTTACACAAAAACATTTAAGTTTTCATTGCTTTTTGAGAACAGTGGCTGTCATAAGGAGGATACATTATCAAGTTGTGTGTTTGGGAGGGAACAATAGCTCCCATTTAATGAAACTATTTCATAAAATAAATATATAGGAAACTTAGAGGCAATGAGTGCAATTGTTTTTTCCAGTTTTACCCCTTATACTCCTTATAACACATAAAATACATAGTCTGTAGCTTGGCAGGGCTGAGAAGGAGCTGGGTGGGGGCCAACACTTCTGTTTAATTTGGAAGAGAGAAATGCTTCTCTTAATTCTTTTTCTTCATGATGCATCCTCTCCTCTTTTCTTCTCCTCTCCTCTCTGCTACTCTCATTACACAGTAAAGGGGAAGGAAAAGACCCCAACAAAAAAGAATAATCTAGTAGAACACAGTGGGAATCAATGACCAAGAATATTCTTCATTTNTATATATATATATATATATATATGAATAATATAATCAGAATTTTTTATCATAGAATGAGCAGATATTTTGCCACCTTAAATAATTGTTTCAGGTCATACATACCTGACCTATTTTTTTTAATTATTATTTTTTTCTTTATGGCTGATAGTGATAAAAAGTAAGGTTCAAATGCAATTGTTCTGGCTGATGTTTTCACTTATACAGAGAGGTTACATGAAGACTGCATATTTCTCAATCCTTTGTTGGTGATGATATCCACTTGCTCCTAACCAGATATGACCTTTTTTTTTTTTCTCAGATCTCTCTTTTAAATGACCAAACAGTAATATTTTCAATTTATTCAGNTGTTTTTTGGGTTTTTTTGGGGTTGTGTTTTGTTCTGTTTTTTTCTCCTAATGAAATTCTGTTTTTAAAGTCAATGTACAGAACTTGTGTCTTAGTCCTTATGCTGAGGTTGGCTAACAACTCACAGAACAGAATTCTGGGAAGGATTTTTAGGCTCAGATTGTTCTGCTCTCCAGTGTCTGTATCCAGAAAGGAAGGATGATTTGCACTGAACATGCCAGATGGCAAAGGCAGTTAGAGTGAGAAGAGGCTTGGTGCTCTGCCACTGAGTACTGGACAGTGCAGGAAACCAGTAAGGCAACACTGTGGAAAAAAATGAAATGTTACAGATAAAATCTCAGCAGAAAGGTGATCTTTCTACAGAACTGAGGGCAAGGAAATTTTCAGGAAAATGGGAATTCACAAGTGAAAATCTGAATTTCTGTTAAGATGCAAGATCCACGTAGAATAGCCATGTGTGAGGGAGCTCTGTGGTGAAGTACCTTCAGCTGCTAAATGTAATGGAACCCAAGAAAAAAATGTGAGCAAGACAAAGGAAATCCAGAAAAAAAGATGAAGAGGACAAAAGTGAAGAATGGGAAGAGAGCATGTCAAAGCAAAGGTCAGCATTAGGATGAAAGCCATAGGCAGCTCTGAAGTCCCTGCCTTTCAAGGCACAGAATCCTATGCTCCATGGTTTCAGAGGCTTTGTAGGTATTTTATTCAGTGGGACAAAGCACTTTCCATTAATTTACACAAAAACATTTAAGTTTTCATTGCTTTTTGAGAACAGTGGCTGTCATAAGGAGGATACATTATCAAGTTGTGTGTTTGGGAGGGAACAATAGCTCCCATTTAATGAAACTATTTCATAAAATAAATATATAGGAAACTTAGAGGCAATGAGTGCAATTGTTTTTTCCAGTTTTACCCCTTATACTCCTTATAACACATAAAATACATAGTCTGTAGCTTGGCAGGGCTGAGAAGGAGCTGGGTGGGGGCCAACACTTCTGTTTAATTTGGAAGAGAGAAATGCTTCTCTTAATTCTTTTTCTTCATGATGCATCCTCTCCTCTTTTCTTCTCCTCTCCTCTCTGCTACTCTCATTACACAGTAAAGGGGAAGGAAAAGACCCCAACAAAAAAGAATAATCTAGTAGAACACAGTGGGAATCAATGACCAAGAATATTCTTCATTTTATAGCTATTCTATATAAAAAGATATATGAGGCAGATACGTCAGAAATTAGTGAGTTAGATAAGTGGAAAAAAATGCTACAGGCAAGTGCAATCAACATCCTCCCCTTTCAGTGCAACAGCTGTGATTTACAGATGCTGAAGGCCTGGCCTGTGGGTAATGTGACTTTCAGAACTACATTCAGATTTCTTCAGCCCTCCCTACCTGCAGAAGGGTTGGCAACCAGCCCCCTGCTCTGAGAACTAATCTCCAAAGGCTCATTTGAGCATCAGTCATCCTTAGCTGGGACTTCCCAAATTTGCACGGTGCTACTGCTGCTGTTTCGTCTTGGAACTGCAAATTTCCCAAGTACAGGGATCAGCAGAACCTTGTGGGCAAACCTTAACATATCAACACAGCTGAAGGAAATGTCACTGCTCTCACATTAGAGAAATACCAAACTAAACTTCTTGCCAATAAATGAAAAATTTCACCCTGTAAATTTTTCACCTGGGACTTCATCAGCCAAAATCAGAAAATATTATAGTCTATAAGTGCTTCCCCTATCTACCAGTGTTTAAATNTTTTTTTTTTTTGGTTTAGATGCACTTCACAGAATCCCTAAACATTGTGCAACATCAAATCTACAATTATCTCCCCATGTTTTGTTTACAACTGTTCCATGAGTTGTCTTTATCAATCATATATTTTTCAGTATTTTTCTTACTGAAAGAAAACAACCATTTCAGTGGTTAAAAGGTATGTCAATAAGAAATTAATTTGTTGCAAAAACTCATCCAAGAAAGAGAAACACAGATGGAAATAACAAATAGAAGCAGATCTCAAACCCAAGAAAGTGAGTGCCTTGCTCCCCTGGAGTCAGCAACACCTCATGAAGGACTTTTTGACAGTATCCAGGCGTGTTTCTTTGTGAGGGAGCACTGTAATTGAGCTGGAGAGTTTAAGAAATCCTTCCACTGCCTCTTTCTAAGTAAATATAAATGGATTGTGTGGCATTTTTGACAGGTCACAGCTTCCACAGACCAAGCCCTGGGAAGCAGGACTTTTCTGAAATACTCCAACCTGGCCTGAAAGCAGGGAAAGAGCTGGATGGCAATCCATCATTGCAGGACACAACTCTTGCCATGCTGGGTCAGAGGTTCAAGTGTTTGTCAAATAACACTATAAATCATCTTACACAGGAGTTCCTTTAAGGATAGGAACTGGGTGCAAAGTGGAGTCTGGGAAACCAGCAAACACATCTGCTTCATGCTGGGATTTAGGCACCCAGCTGCCAAAGGATCCTGTGACAATCTCAGGTTAAAATCAGACACATTTGATCCTGGTGACCATAGAATACTGTTGAACTCAGAGATAGTTCTAGACAGGACTGTGGGTAGCAGCCTTTTTGTTGTTGTGCTTCATGTGAAAGTCTCATTTCTGATTCACAGTCAGAACCCAACCTGAGAGCAATGCTGCTCTGAAAAAATACATTTTTGAATGATCTTTCCCAACCATGTGTATGGATTCAATAAGAAAATTTAGATCACTGATATTGTATCAAACAGATGCCAAAAATGTCTGCTTATGTATCTTGCTGCTTCTCTTGCTTTATTTTTTGTTTTGGATGATTATATAAAGCAGTTTCCCTTTAACATCTGCTGCTGCCTCTAAATGATGGACTAGGTTCCAGACACAATTTCTACAGGTAACCAGCTGTGATACCCTGCAGTGATTCATAATACTAAAGTGCTTATGGAGATTTTTGAATTTACATGTTTATGAAGTTTACAATGTGACATAAGAGAAAATAATTGAATTGATGTTGTTTATTTTACTGCAGCCATGTCTCTGAAGTGCTCAATACAGTAAATTAGGTTAGTAGATACTTTTCACTATATGGTTGCAAACCTCTACTCAACAGGACATATCTTGCAGAGAGAGAAGTATGTGAGATAAAGATTTTTTTTACTCTGAAAGCCATTCACAATGAGTCTGTAATACAATTTACTCTACAGATCTAAATTGTTAAAAATAAAAAAAAAAATCAAGCAGGGAATGGTTGTCTGTCCTTGTTACAGAATTAGGTATCCTTCGGGAAGTCAAACATAGACTGCAAAAATGTCTCACTTCATGAAAATAAAAAGTAACAGGTTCACTGGAGAAGGTCCCAAGGCAGGCTGCTGTCATAGGATTTTATTGTAATTCAGTATCTTCTCCTGCCTGTTATGAGAAATACACTGAGAGGAGGTATCTGTTTCTATGTGTGCAACACGAATTATTGTGAAGCACTGTGTTTTGGCACAAACTACACTGATTAGGTTCAGTAGGGCTGTTGAGGTCAGGACGGGCCCTCAGCTGTACAAACCCATCGATTTTGGCATCACTGTGTGTGTGACAGTAACTCAGTAGTTCTGCAAAGCACCATCCTATTTCTGGTGTTCTGGTGGAAATCAGGGACTTGGGGAAATTAGCGAACTGAGAGGAGGTTTAAATCGTACTTTCTTTCCTCCTTTTTCTTGATTCCTCCAACGTCCTCAAAGTAGGACCTAATTTTGCCAAGGGTGGTGCTAGTTCCTTGGTAACATAATTCCATAGGATGGTCTGTGCTGCACAGGCCCCCCTAATGGTGTGGGGGAGCTGGGATCGCCATGCAGCAGAGGCTGAGCTATGGAACATCTCCCAGGAAGTGTGATAACCTGATCCCTTCCCATCTGGGACCCTCTCCCCTCCTGCAATATGGGATTCTTTATCCCAGACTCCAGGCTGGACCCTATGTACTTTATTGGGCCCTTCCTTAAATATTCAAATGGATCCTGCATGCATGGTAGGTTTTCAGAATTTGTCTTAGCTCTTTGCTGGTAGGTTTGGAAATGCAAGAATGAGTCAAAATCTGGATGTAACTAGGAGAGGAAAGAGACAGAGGGAAGGAGGTACGAGAGGAAAGAAGGAAGAAAGGCAGGCTGAAATCAGTTCTGGATTTTTTGCTTGCAGAAATGTACAATCCAGTTTTGCTTTAGCTGCATTTGGACTTTTCAGAGGAAAGTTTGTACTAAGAAATCACATCCACATGCTGTTTTTCTACTTAGTATAGTTACCATTCCTGTGGCTAGCCAATTTGCAAATAAAAATGGGAATGAAACAGTAGAAAGAACTAAAATTTAAAAACAACTATAGATAATAAATACTGAAATAACATTTCAAGCAGCAATTATGGGATTAGGATTATAGAAGAGGAAAACTCACAGCCTGATATTGAGAAAACAAAAACAAGCAAAAATTAAGCACTTTTCAAAAGCGCTGGAAATAATAAAAATGGAATGGGAAAAATTACTCTTGTATCCTTCACTTTCTTCTAAATTTGGACAATAAATAAAAATTATGTATAGATTAGCATAATGTTACTGCAGTGAATTTAACTTTAATTTAACCAATTTATCTTTTTTAAAAACAACATTGTGTACATTCTACTTCTAGAAAATGTTAGTTAAAATACATTGATAACATATTTAAAATAATTTTGAATCATTCTGGCTTCCTGCTTCATGCTTTAAAGCATTTTCTTTACAAAAAATTATGTAGAACTTGACATAAAATATCTTACATTCAATATATTTTTTTTAACTTGAAATTATAATTTGGTATTTACTAGAGAATTAGATCTAATTCATGTTATTGAATTCCATAGGAAGACTCAGACATTCTAAAGAGAGTAAACTTTTTCTCTATTAAGTATCTTAGGTTTTTGAAATAATTTCTAGAGAACATCATTTATTAAGTCACTATTAAATTCTAAAGTACTTTCCCATCAGGGTAAAAACAATTAACATGAGGCAGATTCTTCACTGTCTGGCTTCTCATGCAGAGTCAATGAAAAATTCTTACGATGTGACATTGTACACATATTTTCTATTTATTATACATTAATGTAGAGGCCACAAAGTGCTCTCTCCTCTTTTTTTCTTTTTTTTTTTTTT
>WBMY01004794.1:32098-62841 GCA_013397315.1 Donacobius atricapilla | reverse complement strand
AAAAAAAAAGGCCAGAAAATGTGTTTGCATAACTCTCTATTAATGCCCCTGCAGAATTAGGTACAGTTCTGAAAAAATAGACTACAACATCCTTCCACTTCAGTTCTGATAGGCTGGCCAATAAGTTGTTAAACAGCAAATTGGAAATCAGTATTTTTTTGAATAGTCTCTTCCTAAAGCAAAATTTCAGCAATGGATTCAAAGTCTCAGATCTGGCATCTGGTTTGTTTTACAAAATTTCTTGTGGAGAATAATTTAAAAGTAGACATTAATACCTCAAGAGAAAATTGGATGCAATAAAAGATTTTCTATGCTTACAAACTGCAAAAGGTGTCTATAAAGTAGGACAAACAAATTCTACTCAATTTGGTTTATACCTTCTCTGCAAAGGTATCAAAGAATTTTATCTGCCAATAAGCACTCAGTAAGCCAGTACATATATCCATGGCAAACTGTACACCATGGATACATTTTCATGCTATAATTTACCTCCAAAATATTCACGCATGGATCTGAGACAGACAACTCTGACAGATTACCAGCAGACCTTGAGAGCTGCCAGCGCAACTCAAAACAAAGACTGAAGCACAGTATTTTGAGGGGAAGACAAACACCTTTACAGCCAGAAGAGAGAATCCAGCCCTCCTGGAGATCAGGTGCAGGACCAAGCACACGTCTGTTGTGAATTAGGCAGGAACAAGACAAACATTTATTGTCTGAGGAAGGGACACCATGCCTTTTGGCTCCCAAAGGCCTGCAGGCGCAATGCATGTAAATGAACATTCCAGTGTCACTCGGCTTTCGTGTCTTTTCCATTCATACTTTTTGGTTATGCTTTTGAGGTATCTCCAAATCTTCATAAAATCAACTCCTGAATGAGAAAAGGATCCCAACCCTTAGTCCAGGGAGGCAAGTGTTGTTGTTGAGTGTCCTTGGAAATTCTTTAATTTTGTGACACTGCAGAGAGAATTCAGGCTAAAGGGCCAAGAAATGCAGGGCTGGAAGTGGCTGGACTTGTTAGGCAGGTGGCTTTTATTCCTGTTGCCATGGGGTGCAATGGGACAACCATATTTCATATTCAAGAGTGGTATGTAACAAGAAATCAAACATCTGTACAAAAAATAAACAAAACAAGACCCAACAAAAATGTCACTGAAGCGAACAACCTGATGAGGATTCTGCATTGCACAGAACTCTGATACAGGACTTATGAATTTAAGATGGAAGAAGACAAATATGGGAGTGAAGGGATGCATAAGCAGATGTATTTACTGTGAGACAGATAAATGGATTAGGTAAAGACAAAGCAGCACTTTGATAGTGCTAGGAGTAAAAAAAAACAATCAGAGAGAGTATTTTTCCAATTTCTTATTTTCTTCCGCCTTGGAGAAGCAGCCCTGCATCTATGCACTG
Source organism: Donacobius atricapilla (assembly GCA_013397315.1). Classification (NCBI taxonomy): domain Eukaryota; kingdom Metazoa; phylum Chordata; class Aves; order Passeriformes; family Mimidae; genus Donacobius; species Donacobius atricapilla. The sequence goes on along the minus strand of WBMY01004794.1, from coordinate 61,428 downwards.
TATTATCACACCTGCTTATTTAATTTTGTGACTTGCATCATTTCACCCTTGATCTTTATTTTATTCTTCTTCATTTTTTGGAAAATCAAAAAATGCTATTTTGGTAGGAGAAAAAATTGTGAACAATAAGAAATAACATTGCTTGAGGAAATATCATTTCCTCACAGTCTGACTGCAAATTGGAAAGACCCAGTGAACTGCTGCCTGTATATCTTACAGTGGAAGACTATTTTATTCAGATAAATTATTATACATATATATATATATGTAAATGTATATGTATTTGTGTGTGTGTATACATGTACACTTTCATAGATAGAAGGAAGCAGAGGATAAAGAGAAGTGATGCACAATTTAAGGAAAAGAAATTAAATCGCACTGGGAAAAAATCTCCAGTCTTATTAAATATTTATATCCAGGCCTGTATAAGGACAGCTAAATCTGTTCAGGCAGAGAAAACTCTCATATCACCCTTTACCCCTCCAATTTCTTCACCCATGCTTACACCTGGATTTCATAAAAAATGTTCTGCGGACATGAAGTAACTGTCTGCTTCATTATCATGTGTTTTTGAACCTGGGAAAAAAGAAGAAGAAATCCTGCTGGAAAATCTTTACCTGTGGTATTTCTGGTCGGCTTTAGATTAGGAAGTTCCATCAGTTTTTAAAGAAAGGTTCAGTTTATGATATTTAGTAACCTCCAGAGGCTTGGGTGAGTCAGATAAGCTCCCGATAAACATCTGACCTTTCCAGGGTTTATCCAATGCGAAGGAAAGCTATTGAAGTGCACCTATTGTTAATCCTGCACTTGTTCCAAGCAGGAAATTTTCACTGATGTTAATGTGAGCTCTGTGCATTGAATGAGATGAGATTATCCAACAGATATCCACAAAAAAGAAAACTTAACAGCATATGAATTAGAAGACACAACAGTGCCAAAAAATTAGTTCTTGAGGTATGTGCAGCAATATGCTTTTTAAACTAGCAATATTGATTAAATTATGAACTGAAAGTAACTTTTTTCTTTCAACATAGACAGCTTTCAAGATGCTTCCATGTGCATGTACTTGCAAGATCTAATACACAGGAAAAAATTATCACTAGAAAACTTTTCATACTTTAAATACTTCTTGAAGTGCAGAAGTTAAAACTAAATTTCTTCTTGATTTATATGCACTCTTAGCAAGACAGAATAACACTATGTATCCTAGGGGTGTGTTCCAGACTTCATAGCACTTAATTGGTCCATTTCTTGTTTATGCAAAACCGAAATGAATTACTCACAGGATCATAGAGCAGTTTGAAATGGAAGGAAGTTAATCTATTTCCAAGCCCCCTGTCATGAGCAGTGACACCTCCACTAGTCCAGCTTACTCAGGGCCACATCCAACCCGACCATGAACACTTCCAGGGAAGTATTCATCAGCACGTTTAGAAAATAGCATGAAAAACTGGTGAGAAACTCCCCAGTCAGGAAAATTAGCTGGACGCTCTGCTACTCCCATGCTTTCAACCCTGTGAAGCACCAAGAGCAAACACAGCCCCTTCTCTTGACTCTCTCAAAGCTCCATTACTTCTTGATTTGTACTTTTTTGTCTTAAATTGAAAGAAGTTGTGGAAAGCTGCAACAAGGGGCTTGTATGGCATACAAAAGATCATATGAACCCCTCCCCACCCCAGTTTATTGATATGAGTTGCAAATTCTGGCTTGCCCAGTCTGCAGTGATTATTTCCCTCCCTTTTCTTGGCCTTAGAAATCCACTGGGAATATCTACAGCATCATAAATAATGTGCCAGGAAGAGTTCACTGAAATTTTACAAATCAGGCTATACTCCCCCAAAGTCCGGCTGCAGAAAATTAACAATGGCTTTCAGAAAATCTAATGGAGGGAGATAAGCTATGAAAAGAGGCAACTCTCTAGAATTAATAATGCAGCTGCACCAATTTTTAGCAGCTGAAGATCCAGTCTTTTGCTTATTTCTTCCCTGATAAAGCTGTCTCTCTTTTAAAGACGAGAGAGTTTTCTTATTATTATTGGGTTTTTTGTTATAATTTCTATTTCTCTGTCAGCGGGTAATTTGTTCACTGGAATGCAGACCTGACCTCAGCTGAAAATTCACTGAAAGTCCTGCATGGCAATCCTCGTCTACAGAATCCCAGCTAAAAACCCGGGCCTATGTATTTTTATTGTCCTCTCTGTAACTCTATTATAGTCATGATATTTTTGACAAAACACAGCAAAAGAACAATGCTAGAGATGTGAATGCATTTTCTTTCTCCCTTGAGCAAAATGAAACCTAGCCTGCCTCAGGCCTCCCTTGATGGAAAAAAGAGTTAATGCATTAAACATAGGACATAGTCCAGAATTTTAATAGGATCTTTAATCCACCAAGTTTAGGTATATAATTGTTAACATTTTGTTTTTCATTATGGAATGTTTTATGCCTAGGATACTCCAAAAAATTAACATCTGGTATAAATAACTTTCCATCATAAAAAGCTGAACAAAACTGTGGCTTATTGTAGTTGGCAGATGGGTTACAAAAACAGGAAGAGAAAAAAATCCACAAGACACAGCTAGATTAATCCACTGCAATGTAGATCCTGATTTAATTCAAACAATGCATAATGCATTGATTACAACAATAGGCCATTGTGAGAAGTCTTTTCATAGTTAGACATATTCAGTAATGATTATTCATGTAAACAGGCTTTTTGTTTAAAATTAGTCAGTGAGTTGTTTTGACTGGTGTGCCAGTTCCAGCCTTGATGGAAGAGAGCACGTGTGCTGTGGAAGGAAGAGCCTCAGAAAAGAGGAAACAGGTTCCCCATTGGAGAACGCTCACGGCACTGAGTTTGCTCCAGGTGGTTTCAAAAGCAGAAAGGGACTGTACAATGAGTTGTTTTCTCCTTCACATGACTCTGCCCCTGAAGAATTAGAGAGGGTCATCAAAGAATCATAGAATGGTTTAGGTTAGAAGGAACCTTAAAGAATATCTTGTTCCAGCCCCCTGCCATGGGCATGGATACCTTCCCCTGTCCCAGGTTGCTCCAAGTCCCATTGAGCCTGGCCTTGAACACTTCCAGGGATGGGACAGCCACAACTTCTCTGGAAAACCTGTTCCAGTGCCTCACCACCCCCTTTATTTGCGGTGCCTTTGTGTGTGATGACATTTGCCACCATTAAGCAAAGCCCACAGTACACAATTGGCTTGCGTTGAGACAATTTGAATGAAGGGGAAATTACCAATAACTATGTTGTCACATCTTTCACTTGAAAAGGCAGATAAGGTTGACTTGACTCATAGGTTGTCAGCCCTGCTAGATCATTAACTTTTGCTCTCTGTCTTTGTAAAGAGTGCCTTAGTTTGCAATTTATTTCTTTCTCTTCTCTTTTATTTTCCTTTCCTTTTCTTTTTTCCCCTCATTTTATTCTTACCAAAAAGACTAGGATTTATTTTTTCACTTTTAGCCATGTTCACCTGGAGTGACTCCAGGAAGTGAAATAGCTTTTCATAGAGATTTGTGTTACAGTAAATGACAAAATTCTGACTGTAGAGTTTTCACCCTGGACTAAGCCTGGATCTGTTCTGACTTTACATGATGGACTTGGATGGTGTGAAGCAGGAACCCACCCCATTAGAACTGAGTTATTAATGAAATAATATTTATTCATTCTTGGGAGCAGAAAATGTAGAAATCTCTTGCACATTTCTTTCCTTTATAGTCATTAAAAAAAAAGGGAGCCCTGATCTAGTGGAAGGTGTCCTTGTACCCTGGAGTGTTCAATATCAACTCTTTTTATAAAAACACCACTGTGCTGGCCTTCAGGACAGTGTCATGTGGGAGGGGGGGAAGACACAATCACAAATAGTAATAGGAATGTCTCAAAGTCACAAGATGCCTCATGACAATGAGGGCTGGCCCAGGGCCACGAAACTGGATGCTGCTATTTCAAAGTATGGATGCAGCCCCACAGATGGGCTCTGGGCAGGCATTAAAACAGTCAGACCACACCTTTCCTACTACTAGAGTAGCAAATAAGCAAAATCTCTTCCCCAGGACTCAGTTTTCTCAGTTCTGTACATAGTTATTTTGAATTATGTTAACTAAAATATCCTGAAACTCAAAGGAAGAGAAATTAGGAAATTTACTAATCAGATTATTCTCAAAAATTTGCATATTTTACAAGTCACTATATGTATCTCTTTTACCTCCTTTCCATGATTTTAACACCTGGCCTATATTGGAAAAAGACATTGGAAGTGGGACTGTTTCTTTTTGCAAGGCTCAATTGCATCTGCTTCTGAAATCTAGTTAGTGCCTGGCTGTTGTCTTCCTGAAAAGAACAATAAAGATTGCTGCTTGGCAGCCTCCAGACTGAAATCATCATGACCAAATGCTGGTTCACTAATGTCAGCTTTAGCTGGAAGGTGTTAATTTAAACACACACAAAAAAAATTTAAGAAAAATATACAACTTTAAATTTTTTTTTTGAAAAATTTTGGATTAAAACAACTGTAGCAATAAATCTAAAAAAAAATACAAAACCAATAAATCAAGTCTTAGTTTATCCAAACAAAAGGACACCATTGTTCAAAAGGACTCTAGTTTTGTGATATTTTTTCCTCATATCAACATAGGAAAAATAACACACTTAATTTTTTTTTTTAATTGGTAGACAAGTTTGAAAATGCCCAATAAGTTGACGATTCTTTTGGTGACTCCTCTTAGACATATTAGCTGTTTGATTCAAGCAGTGTCATGTTTTGACTCTTGAAAGGCAGTTTTCTGTGCAGCTGCCATCCTTAAAGGATAATACTCTAAATCTCAGCCTATAATCACCCAGCAAAACCTACACCATATGTAAATATGTGATTCACATGAGATTGGCTCCCAAGGGAATTCCTATTAGAAACATGAGCTGCACTGGGAGTGACAGTCTTTTTAGTGCCATTAAGGTAAATGAGGTGGTAATGGGAAGTGCAGATTATACTAACTTCAATAATTTATTTCATACTTCCCATCAGGGTAGCTTTTACAAACAGCTAGTGTTAATTGAAATGTAAATGGATGATAAATTATGAAAAAAAGTATTGAAAAAAGGAAAACAGGGTGAAATAAAAGGAAAAAAAACCAAGATTCCTACAGCAGAGGAAAGAAAAAATGGTTTGGCATGTTAATTAGATAGCACAAAATGATGGGAAAAGAAGAAAGCACGCAGAGAACAGCCTGTGTGAATATGAGGCACAGACATGCACAGTATCAGTGCAGCCCTGCCTGTTGGTACTGAGCACACATGAGTGGCAGCATGTCCTCAGTCTGTCTGTCCTTGCTGACCCACCATCTGAGGCTTTCTGTGTACATCCCCTGTCAGGAAGTTTGCAGCTCATGGCATTGTTCCACATCAGTGGAGCGTGAACTACACCCTGACCCCTCTGAAAGATCCTGGCAAGGATTTTCAAGAGTAGTCAATGATTTTGGCTGCTTCAGACCTGCATTTTCATGCTATTCACTCTCAGGGTGTCCTAGCAGGCAGGATTCAGGAAAGCATGTGGAGTTAAAGCACCAAAATGAGTCTTCTAGTATAATTAGCAATTATGAAAAATCTTGATGTGTTCCACTGAAGGTGGCCCAGAATACCCCATTCATAGTGTCATAGACACGCTTTCTTCCCACAGAAATTTTAAAATAGGAAAATTTACCGGGCTGAGAAAATTTAATGGATTGTATGAATCATGTTGACTTGTACAGCTGCAGATTAGTTACAGTACGTTACCATTTTTAAACTATTTTAAGTTTTACCAACAGGGCCTGGAGAGTACAATTAAAGTGTTGGAAGGTTATTGATCCAGGCAGATACTGCCTACCAGAATTAAACACATATACCTCTGCAATTTCTGGAAATGTCTTTTCAAAAGCATCCCATGTACTTGAAGCAGCAATTGTCTATATAAAGATTAAGGAAGTGCTGGGAATATCAGAAAACATTTGTTTGGCTTAGTTGTTTAAATAAATGAGCATACTGTGCCTTCTATTCCTTTAATAAGAGATAAATATACTGAAAGCTGATCTGAAAACGAAAACTTAAAAAAAGTTCCCACATTTTTTACTTTTTTACTGAAAAAGTCAGTAAATGTTTAATTGTAAATGCATTTGTTAAAAAATATCTGACCCAATGTAAATCCTGAATGATTAGATATAAATTCATTTTTCATTATCAATGCCATAAGATACATCAGTGTTAAAACTTTGGAATTGCTCTAAAGAATCTCTTAGATGTCATACCAGCTTCACTACAAGAGTGTCTGGACCTTATTTGGCACATCTACAGAAACTTTCATTGCACAGAAGTCTGTCATCTTACAAACCCTTGGAGGGCAGATATGATGGACAGAGCAGTGCATGCCATCAGATTTCTTTATATCACACAAAGCAGCAAAGTGAGGCATTACCTACTACTAACAAAGGTCTTTGTGTCTCCTGTAGAGACAAGCAGCTGACTGACCTGCCAGCAGAGGAAATCACCAAAATGACTCTTGAGGGAATATTCTTTCGTGAAAATATTTAGTACAATATTTTGGTAAAGCTATGAAAAATAAGATTCTGTTGTGGAAACTGCAGCAGTAGCCACAAAAGAAATGCCTTTGTCAAACAGTTGAAACTCATTCATGGTCAAAAGACAAGGCAAACATTGTGTGGACATTGAAGCTGCTGGATGACCTGATCAGAACCATGAACAAGTGACAAAGGTTTCTACATGCACTCTTTGTTGGGCTAGTTAGCCCCGAAATCTGTCAGGCCAAGGTATTTCTGTCACACCTCTGAAAGACAGGGAGGACAGATGGGTGAACACAGACAGCAGTGGTTTATCCATCCTACGCACCAGGAGTCATGCAAGTAACTGGTGCCATCTCTATTTATGTCCAAATGTTAGGTCTAACAGACATCTTTCCTCTATTTCACTACACAGATAATCTCTCAGGAATGCTTTAAAATGCCTGGGGAGTCACTGTCACCAGGCTGCTCCTGACACCCCAAATCATAGTCCTTGTAAACACTGGCCTTGAACTGCCTTGATGGCTGTGACAGATGTCATCGTGCCTCCAGGGCAGGAGCAAACACTGAAGAGCAGCTGCTGAAGTGAAAATCTGGCAACCTGCAGGCAAATCAGCCTGTCAGATTGCAGGTGACGTGGTAAACCTAACAGCCAGGGAAGAGGCTCTCTCCTTCCAGACTACCAAGCAATATTAAGATGAAATAGACAACTTTTTCTTCTGACTCAATAGTTAAGAAGTGTTCTCACAACTTTAATTCTACTGAAAGCTTCAACCTTTCCTCTTGGTCTGCAAATTGGGATGCTGAACAGAAGTTTAAGGAAGGAGCAGCTGTTAACAGACTGAAAAGGATATGATGACAAATGTGTTTCAGGAAAGGGGATGGGTCCTCACAAACCCTAGAACCCAACAAACACTTTTGATTTTTGCCCCAGATGATTCTTCTCTGACATTTTGGGTCTGAATATTTGGACTAGGGAGTAAGCCCCAACTTTATCTTTCCAAGAGTAATTCTAAACTTCTGCAATTATTATTTGAGTTCTCAAAGCTAACATCTTCTCATGCAAGCATGGCTTAACTGCAGTAACTGACATTCAGAACCTTACAGACAAGTCTTTCATGAACAAGGCATAAGGAATACTAAATAAGAACTCCCATGACAGAGGCTTCAACTTGAAAAACGTTTTTTAAGGAACGTTAAATACTCGAATTCCATGTCTGAGTTGCAAGAATATAATTCAATAATTGAGTTTATTGTAGGAAAATCAAAGAATGACAGAATCATTAGGGTTGAAAAAGACCTCTAAGAGTATCAAATCCAAGCACTAACCCTACACTGCTAGGTTCATCATTAAGCCATGTCCCTAAGCACCATATCTACACCAAAAAAAAAAAAAAATCCTAAATTTGCTCAAACTCTGGAAAAAAAAATTACAATGAGGAGCAATAGTGATTCCAGAGATAGCTACTCATATCACCACTTTCATTTTACTCTATATTTTACCATATGTAATTAAGTAATCTACTTTCAAATGAGAGAAGGTGCTTAAGATCTATAGACAAAAGACACCTTTAGAGCAGGTTAGTCTTCAGCTCACCTGAAATGCAAAATCTCTGTTACTGTGGCCTGAAATCTATGGTGATGGGCTCTGCAGGCCCATTGATAAGCAGGAACAACTGCAAGTCATAATTTAGAGTTTCTCAAGACATAGTTAAATTGGTGATGTGGCCAGGCTTTTAAGTTCTTTGTGACAAATGAAAGAGAGCATCAATAAATTGGTAACTGCCTCTTCCCACATGTCCTCTCCTGAAAGGCTTTCATTCTATTTAAATCACCTCATCTAATATTATAAAAACTGATGTAAGATAAGTGGTTTGCTCCTCCTCTAGAGGCATATTCCAGTGTTAGTTTTCCCATTCATCCTTTCTAAGTTTTGTACTGGATATCTGAAACCAACAACTGATTAGGATTTAACAAGAAGAAAGTATTATGTCCATCTCCTGATCACTTGGCATTATTTTTACCCTTCCAAACTAAACTTGAATCTTTATTGGTCCACTATATTTGTCTGTACTTTTCACTTTCAACTCTCCATTTTATTCCAAGGACTCTTCACTTTCCTTAGAACTTTTTCTTGTTTTCTACCTTAAAAAGAGTCCTCTTCATTTTTCACCATCTGATTCACTTATCCTTTCTCTGTGAAAAAAGAAGAAAGAATACTAGGTCACTTTGTCAAAGAATCATTGCAGATATGCGTAGAAGCTTAACTTTCAGGGAAATAAATTATTTGGTTGTATCACTGCTTTCAAGACAAAAAAACAATTTTTGTTTCCCAGAATGGTTTATAATTTTCATTACCTCCACATTAAGTTCTTAGTTATAGACCTCTGTAAATGTAGCTGAAAGGAATAGCACTGAAACCAGGCCATTTTTAAAACATAATAATTTAGTTATTTGCCTAATCTCCATATTCAGTAATTGACTTGATTGGAGGGTAATACTGAAAATGGAAAGACCTCAGAAAATTAATTGATATAACTTTGACATTAGATTTCTCACTTGCATATTCACATCTAATTACAAGCAAATTTTTTTTTGACTGACGATAATACACAAAAACTGGGGGCCAATACCAAAATTCCTGTTCCAAACAATGCACCCTCTTTCATTTTCCTTACCTTCATTGTTAATTACTCAACTTTGGCATTGACTTTCCACAGCTGAATGGAATGAAGGTGATAGAAAAGATGTGAGGAGAGAGACGGGCAACTTCTTTATGAAGGGATTATCCCATTTGTTGCAATGTTTTCCATTAGTCTTTAGTTGTTTCCTTTATTTCTTCTTAGATCTTTCTTTAAGGAGGATAAGTTTTACATATTTGATGCTGACTGCCCAGAAAATTCCAGAAATATCTCAGTAAGTAATTTATTAATGGCTTGAAGAAATGATCAGGGTGTATTTTCAGGCTTGTGTAGGGTTACCTGTTTTTCAAGACTGTTATGATGTTTACAGATAAATTGAAATCTGGCATAAGTAGCAGTAAAATAAGTGCCCTAAATGTGGCTTTTAAAATTTGATTAATTAATATCCATTTTGCACTGTACAGACTAAAGGTTTGTAAGTGCACAGTACAAAACACAATAATTATTAATCCTGTATCTCACTGTGTGTGGGAATATTGGAGAGATGGTACTCTAAATTATACAGCCCTATACTTCCAAATCCATCTCCCCCAGCCACAGCTCCATTAGCTTTGCTGATCTTTTACTGTAATGAATTTGCTTTTTGCTAGTTTGATGTAGGATGACAACAAGGGGCTATACAATGTTTTTACAGCTGTGTGCTTTGACACACAGAAGATATTTCAGCTCCCATGATGACAGCGTGCCATTCCGATGAAATAATGCAGCAGTCACTTAATAACATGGAAGGAACAGATACAACCTAAACATGCAAATATGGTAATTACCGACCTCAAACACAATCATCTCATGTGCTAGTACTCATAATGAGAACAATATTTCTGTACTGTTTTTTTCCCAGAATCATTTGCAAAACTCTCACTCTGTCTGTTTCCTGCCTTGTGGAAATTTGTCTCTCCCACAAAATTTCATTTTCTGTAATGGCACAAAAAACGCTGGTTCAGTGACCTTGGCAGCTCCTTCTCAGGGCACATAACTTATGCTGTCTTTCCACCTTTATATGAATTGTGTGTCTCAACTCCCATGAGCTGGTCAGAGGGATGTGCTCCAGCCCAACACACGCATGGCTGAGGATGCAATTACTGGAACAGCCTTTCTGAGCTGCCGATGCAAGAGCAAGAGGTCGGATCCTCTGAGGGTCTAAAACCTGGTCCAGATTCATAATGGCACTGGTGTGATTTATGCTAGGAGAGAGTTTATGCTGGCCTGTGTGTCCATATCAAATTTGCTTTTATAATAAGACTCCTCTGAGGTTTTATTCTTTAAAATAGTTACTGCTGTTTGGTGGTTCTCTTTCTTTAGCTATGATAATGCTCTTGTTACTGCCCAGAGTTAAAAAGGTAAAGGACTACTCTTTTGTGAAGAAAATATAACCTAAGGAGCAAATATAGTAGATTTGTTTCAGAGATCTGAGAAGTGTAAGTTGGGAAAAGTACATACCAACAACAGTCTTTTAGTTTCATGAAACTTTTTATTAGATGAGATTGACTGGTTCTTTTATTGATATCATCCCTGACTATCAAGTAAAAAATGTGACACATCATCAGAGACTGGCATAAAAATTTCTGTAAAAAATTATGTGCACTCCTCAGAAACAGAAAGTAATCATCAATCTGAGTGAAAGGTTTCTGCAAGATTTTTGGCCTCTTTTCCTTAGCCTGTATGTTTGTGTGAACATTTCAGGCAAGAGCTGGTTTCCTGTACGCTCATAAGCACCCAGATTCTGAACTCAGTGGCAGTTCACATACAGGGAACTCAGTTATTTAACATACCTGGGCTGCCACAGCTCAAACTCAGCTTTCTCTGGACATCTCATGTTAAGACAGAACTGCCAGCAGAAGCCTAAGAAAGAACTTTTCAAACTATTCTTTCCCTGAAAGGGTCCAACATAGATGTATAGGGAGTTTTTCTTTTGGTTGTTTTTGTTGTTGTTGTTGTTTGTTTGTTTGTTTTTGGTGATTTTTTTTGTGCGTTTTTTGTTGTTGTTGTTGTTGTTGTTTTATTTTTGCTTTGATAGTATACTTCAACATAGACATGAAAATCACTTCGAGTGTCTGGCTTGTTTTGGATTTTGTGCCAGGTATCGAGGCTGAATTGGCTTGCACACCAGACAAGTAATCTGTCACATGGGACAATGAACTAATGGAGACAGCAAACAGAGGCTGCCCTTTGAGAGGTGGTATCAGCTGCTAGAATGCTGCATATTGTTAGTCATTTGTCATCTCCTGCTTGTAGGTGTTTGTTGATGTTTCTGCACGTGTGGATATATGAGAAATAGCCAGCTCTTTCTGTGAAAAGTGGCTCCAGAAAACTGTTGATGTTCTCCCACTTCCAGGCATGGTGGGAGAGTCAAACCAATATTCACTAAAGTTTTGTCAGCCGCTCTGCTCAGTTCCCACTGTTCAGTGACTAAATGGCAAGATCAAGTCCTGTCTTACCATTCAATTCCATCAGCTCTCAGAATAATTATCTTGCTGATTTTCCGGTTTAATAAAATTAGATACATACAATAATTTGCAATTTTATTATTAAAATAACACACACACTATTATGGATCAGTGACAATATCAAAAGTCATAAAATATACTTTTAGACAAAAAAAGAATCTGAACAACATATATACTCTGTACTCCATTTGTTTGGGGCATCAAGAATCTATGCAATCCATTAATAAATAATAAAAAAGTTGAAAAAATTACAGATCATTAATAATTATATGGATAGCAAAACTCAGTAATTTAACTCTCAGCCAGGATTATCCCCTTCACAGATATCTACTGAAATGATTTTCAGTCTTCAACTCCTTCCTTGCAGCTATGATGTAAGAAACCCCCCCAGTTTTCATAGTATTATCATTATCAAACTCTGGTTGTCTGCAGCTCTATGCAATAAATTTAATGAGTGCAAGATCCCCTCAGATAAAAAGAGAGTTCTTTCATCGTGAGACTAGAATGTGACCCCATTTTTTTGGAATGAGGACTGCTTCATGGCTTTTCATATCAGCGAGGGCACAGTGAGGTTGCTCTTCCCGAGCCGGTGCGAGGGGCAGGAGAGACAGCTGAGATGTGAACAGAGGGATGCCCGCAGGAGCTGCCAGCCAGTGCTACTCTCTGCTTTGAAACCAAAGAGGTGTCAAAGGCTGAGGCTCAGGGCCCCCGAGCTCCCCCACTGCTGCTCAGGCAGGGACAGTGCCTGAAGCAGAAACTTGTGGGCTTGACCCAGGACAGGATTTTATTCAACATAATGAGAGGGAACACTGCATGACCACACATACCACAGAGGCTCAGGAACTTTTTAGGCCTAAATTTCATTGCAGATTTTGGTCTAAGCCCTGGAGTTAACATTATTGGTGGCAGAACCCCGTGTCCCGTTGAAATTAGTGATACTGTGCCCACAGTAAATTAAACTAGTGCCAGCCTTCAGCCCCTAACCTGCAGCTGATTCTAGAAAAGTAATTCAGCATTATCACTGTACCCCATTTTTAAATTTCCCATACAACATTTGAAAAGTGCTGCTCTTGCTTGAGATTTTACTGAAAATAGAAAGAAAATATTTTAAGTTTGAAAGTGAGTAACTTTGAATTAATGATTTTTTTTCCTATGCAGATGTTACTCAAGACTAGAAAATTAAAGGATTAATTAGCTAAAATTCATTTAATGCTTAATACTTTCAGAGCAATGGGATTCTCAGCACTACAATTAGAAATAATTTTGGTCTTCGTTATTTTCTCTGTTTTAAAATCTTCTTTTTAGTTTCCTATAACAATACCATTCTCCTACCTTGATTTGACAACTTGCCTTTGGACCAGACTCTCAGTAAGTTTAGTAAAAATTTACTTCCTCATCAGGGCCTTACTGTCAGGCGATTGAAGAGATGGGGTCCACACGGTTTGCATCATGAAGCCCATTTCATTGAACACACTGCTGGTTTATATACCTCTCAAGCATAACAACTATATCTACATTGCTCAGTAACCCTGCTTAACTATGGGCTAGTACAGACTTGTACAGGCCTGTACTGTCCTGCACACAAACACACACCTTGACCTCTTCCTTCTTCAGGGTCTTGCCTCAGCTTGCCAGGGCTTGTGGCCCTATAGTACACCTACTTCTGTCATTAGTTCAGCAGTACTTTGAGTCCTGCTTGCAGGCTCTATTCCCACACCTTACAAAAGGTATTACATTGCATCTCACGATGTTTTCATGTCCCACTTCTTCAGGTCACTGCAGTGTAGCCCATCTGAATAAATTTTGACATTTCCACTTAGGACCTCTTTCTAGTCTATGAAGAGAGATAAATCCTTGCATGGTCTGAATTTAGACTTCGAAAGTAGGTCATGGGAATTATACCTATTCACTCATGCCTCTTCTCTCAGCTGACTACAAAGAAACCTGAGGTGACTGACACAGCTGGAGGCACTACACTGAAGATCTCTAAAGCTGGATGAGGTGAATCCCAGCCCTGTTTCCTAATAAAGGCAAATTGTCAGTGACAATGGAAAGTCTGATCCTCACTTGTTTGGCCCCTTGTTCTGCAACCTGAATCTTTGCAGAATGACTATAAATATATTGTCACTGACTTTTTACAACGTTTGGGACAAATCCACTTATATTACAGCCTGAAATGGTAAAGAATGTTTTATTACTCTTGCTCAAGTAAAAGACTAAATCACTCTTTGTTATAAAAGGCCTACAAGTGTTTATCTGAACAGAAGACATTGATATTCTTTTATCCTTTTGTTGCAGCTGAGCAGCACACTGGGAAGCGCTGATGTGGAATTCACAGGGATCCCAAGAGCTACTTAGAAGCTTGATTTTCATTTAACTTTCTTTAAAAAAAAACCCTCCAGAATTTTGAAAGTAGGGTAAGGGAAGAAGGAAAAGAAAATGATGAATTATTTTGAAGAGCTTTGGATCCAAGAAGAGACTTGGCCTACTTTCATTATTTAATAGCCAGGAGAAGAATTTACTCCCTCATGTATTTTTTTTTTTTTTTTAAGAATACCATCCCACTAAACACTATTTCATGAAGGTATTATTTCCAGCTTGGAAAATTAAATTGTTAGTTAAAATGAAAATATCAAAAATTGACACATAATTGAACTATTTTTCTTTACCCAGGTAGATCATGATGATTCTTTTATTTACTTAGGGAAGAGGTTAGGCCCCCAGGTTGGCTGGTAGATGCTGTTCAGCTGCTCATGAAGTATCATCAGTATTGTTTATATTTCATTAAGTGGGCTGTGCTAATCTTGAATTCCAGAACAAGTTAGAGTACCTCTGCTGAGATCCTTACAAATACTGAGATAAAAAGGAGAATGGAAATACCTGAAATCCTTTTAAGTCCTTTGGTGAAGAGCTTTTCCTTTCTAAATTTTCCTAGGAGATGATTTTTATTGTTTCTGTGGCACAGATGTGTTTGTTCTTAAAAAGGAAAATGGTCTTGGGTACAATTTGCCCTGTAGACTATCAGGAGGGAGCCACATAGCCAATATGAATTTGTATCCTATATATCCTGAAAGGAAATCTAGTCTGCATTTCCACTCCCTAAAGTTGTAGAATCATAGAACGGTTCATGTTGAAAAGGACCTTTAAAGGTCATTTAGTGCAACTTGCCCCTGCAACTAGATCAAGCTGTTCAGCCCCCCCATGCAACATGTCCCTGAATGTTTCCAGGGATGAGGCATCCACCACACCTCGCGGCAACCTGGTCTAGTGTTTCACCACCCTCAATGAAAAAATCGTAAAAAATTTCTTCCTTGTATCTAGACTACATCTTCCCACTTTTGGGTTTAAACCTTTATCCTTTGTTCTATTACAACAGGCCTTCCAGAAAAGTCTGTCCCCATATTTCTTATAAGACTCTTTTCAGTATTCAATTATTTCAGTATGTAAAGCCACAATAAGGGGTCCTCAGAGTCTTCTCCAGGCTGAACAACCCCAGCTCTCTCAGCCTGTCCTCACAGGAGAGGTGCTCCATCCCTCTGGCTGTGTTCATGGCCCAAGGCTCACATCTCTCCTCTGCTGAGGAGCCTGAATTGGACACTGTACTGCAGGGGGGGTCCCATGAGGGAAGGGCAGACAGGAGCAATCCGCTCCCTCAGCCTGCTGGCCATGCTTCTGATGCAGCCCAGGGTACTGTTGGCTTTCTGGGCTGTGAGTGCACACTGCTGGCCATCTCCAGCTTTTCATCCACCAGAGCCCCCAAATGCTTCTCCCCAGGGCTGGTCTCAGTGACTTCCTCTGCCAGCCCATGCTGATACCAGTGGTTGCCCTGACCCAGGTGCAGCGCCTTGCACTTGGACTTGTTGATCACTAGGTTCTCGTGGGCCCACTTCTCAAGTTTGTCCAGATCCCTAAGGATGGCATCCCATCCTTCTGTTGGGTCAACTGCATTGCACAACTTCATGTCATCTGCAAACTTGCTGAGGGTTCCCTAAATCTCACTCTCTGTATCACTGATAGAGATATTAGGAGCACCAGACCCCCGAGGGACACCACTCACCACAGATCTCCACTTGGACATTGAGCCACTTGCCACCACCCTGGATGTGACCAGTCAGCTGTGCAAGTCATCCAAGTCTCCTTTCATATTATTTCTACCTCCTTTTCTAAGTCCATCTTTGTCTGGATTATTATTTTTCCCCTTCTCTCCATTAATAAAAGTATTAGTCATTTTGGGGAATGGGAGAAAAAGAGAACGGAATCTTGAAGATGTGTTGCCACTGATTACACTTCCAAGTTGACAAAAAAGTGCTGTTCCCAAATTTAGTACCATGCACTAGATTGCAAGGAGCAATGTACCATAAATTACTGTATTTATGGCATGCAATACAATATATGGACAATTTTCTGAAATTTCTGTGACAAGTGCGCAAGAATTATTGAAAAAGTACCACCCCATTAGGTACCAAATTCAATGGAAATTTATGGCCACTTCTGTTTCCACACCTGCAGGCATTAATGTCAAAAGTTTATTTCCCTTCCTTTCCTAATCTTGAATGCTTCATGCCAATAGCTATAGTGTGAAATAATCTGCATTCAGCCATTAGGTAAATAGCTCTGTGTGTATGTGTGCGTTGAGAACAAAGGACTTTTTCTTCTTTTTCTTCTCTTCTTTTTTTTTTTTCCAGTACTGTATGTCTGTGCACAGGTTTCCCAGGGGACCAGGCAGACAGAACAATTTGTGAAAAAGCCTGAATTAGGAGAAAGGAAAAGGGAGCTTGCTGCAATTTATGTGGAGGGAAGTCTTCTGTTATGGATTTATTACATACAGCATTCCTGTAAGCATGATTAAGACCATTGATATTTGTATCAGAGAGAGGCGATTTTCCCAGAGTCTGTTTTCTGCTAATATTTGGCATAACTTTTGCAAATCCTGTGTCCCATGCAAAAATAATGTGTCACCTTTGTAAATCAAATCTTACATAAAGTAGCAAACAGGAAGAAAAGAGACAGTAGATAATTGAGAGCTAATTGTGCTTGACAAACTTCTCAGCCAGCATATGCTAATATTCCAAGTTAGGACACTGGGGTGGATCTTAGGAGACTTCACCTGTAATGTCTAATATCCAGTTCCTCACAGATGACTATGACTTGGTTTTTAAAAGATTTGTTTAGGCTGCTAAATCCATCAGGATGCTCCCAGAGCCAGTATTTAGATTCTAAAAGACCACTACTCAGTCACTACTGAAAGATTTCTGGCATTTCAGATTTCTCCAATATAGCCTAAAGGTAATCACTACCAGGAACACTCAGACTTGCCTATGATCATATAATTTTAGAGGGAACAGTAGGGTCTGAGTGTTTGGTGACTTGGATATTATGCCAAATGCTTTCTTTTAAGGCTAGTAGTCTGACTTCATGGGTTGCACCTGCTGGCTCTGGCTATGTATCTCCTATACATAAAGAAATTCAAGATAGTCCTTCACCATTTTTGCTATTTATAATGTTGGTTTTGCTGCAGTTTTGTTTGTTTGTTTGTTTGTTTGCTTTTTTTTTTCTGAGTGAATTTGAAAGATGATCTTCTATACTTTGTCTCATCAACAAACTGGAATATTCTGTATAAGGCCCCCTCAATCCCTAGTACAAAGGCAGTTCCAGTTTTCATGACACTATTCTGTGGACTAAAAGCACTGGAATAGAAGCTGGAGTTAAAGAATGAAGGGGATAGAGTTAGCTTAGGGAAATGTGGCTTTGTAAACCTATATTAGGTACTCCACTACTGAAAAGGCCTCTGAGTTAAGCCCTGTTTCCACCCAAAACCAGGAGTAGTTGCTTTGTTGTAGCCACTTAAATTCTATTCCTGAGAATTCTCTCTGTCTCTAAAAACAAGCTAATTGTATTTCTTGAAACCATTATCAAATTAAGGACTTTGAGATAATCAGAAGTCCTTGTGGTTGCCTACTTTTGAGGGAGAAAACCCCCAAGCAAAATAAAACAAAAGCCCAATGATCCATCTAGAAAATGTAGACTTAGATCTGTGATTTGATCAGGCCAACACTGATTATTATATATGTGCCTCTGTATGGTACTACACTGAAAAATGGGTCTGATTATGCTCCGTTTTCTTCCAAGTAAACTCTGCTTTTTTTTTTTGGATGGAAAAAGAAAAGATTAATCTCAATGTTCTCTCAAGGTCAGCAAATGACTTTTGGCACGTATATCTAATACCTCTTTTCCAAGCATGAGTCTTTTATTCACATTAACCCTTTTCATTCTAAGTGTTATGAGTCCACTTTCCCTGAAGAAAACATTGTAAAAGGATCTTTTTTTCTCCCTGAACATGAAATCAAAGCACAGCATAAACCCCTTAGTTCTGTTCTTAAAGACTAGCTGAGTCACTGTCCTATACATCGTTCTATATAACACTGGTGTGTTGGGTAGCACAACCTGGGTCTTTCCAGATGAATATAACCAAAAGATGTAAATATTAGCCCTAATAGGGATGTATTACAAGGAAAGAAAAATAAATTAACTTACCAGATAATGCAACATAATTTACTTCCTCCAGAGAGCATATTTTCAGTGTAGATTTTATTTTAATAAACTTGTCTCATACAATATTTTGCAGTACCACTTTCAATCTAACTTCAAATACATAACAGCTTTGGAATATAAATGATAGTTTACCTAATGCAACTTGAAGATTCAGTTCAGACTCAAGACTACTGATTAGTGTTCTCATTTGCAGAAGATGATGGGTCTGTAGCTGACAAATTTTGAGACAAAATACTTATCTGCCTCTTGTGTCACAGACTTAGGTTTATTTTTGTCTCTTCTTGTGTTCCTTTCCTGTGGCTACTGAATAAACTTACTGTAAACCTCATGGGGTCTGCATAAATCATCAGAGCTAAGTTTTGTAACATAGCTAACTAAATAAATAAAATAAGGGAAGAAGATTGTTTCTGGCAATGAAGGATTTGCTGGAAGGTAATAAATCACAGTAGTATAACTTCAGGGTCCATTTGGTAAAGAAAGTTCTCTTTAATACAGAGATTATTCTTCCTCTGTTTTGAGACTGCCCTAAAGCCAACAGGGAGTCACCTGTTTTCTACCATCATTGATCATTACATAAGGTCATAAAATATGTCACAATCATAAAATATGGTTGAGATAATTTAAATGGCAAGAAGATATCTTTCTGTTAGCAACACATCACATCTACTTTTCTGAGAACACTCCCTGACATCTGAGCTGAAAGAAACCAAGCTCAGATGTGAGCCACCATGCATCTAGAAACTCAGATTTTGCCACTGTAATTAATTTAGGGGCCTTAATGAAGAATAACTAAAGCCTACCCTTTTTCTGTGGTGATAGTATATATTTAAGGCTGCATCTCCTACAATCTGGAGGAATAGCTTTTGGTTTTCTGCACTTTACAATTAGCATAAGTTCCTCCTGATGAGGAGCCTTTTTGTCTCTGCAAGGTCTCCCAGAACCAGTAACTGTCCAAGCAAACAGGATCCCTGACTGAACGGAAAATTGAAACAAAATCATAAACTTAATATCTCTTTGTTTTTGCCGGCTGGGTTGTACAACGTAACTAAAAGTATGTATTGGAAGAGTAAAGAAAAAGAAGTGGGAAGGGAGAAAAAAACAAAAGCTCTTTGTGGGTAAATGTATAAGTCAGGAGGTTAAAGAAAAAACCCCACTGATAACATGATAGGCAAATCCATAAAACTAATAACCTTCCTGAAAAGGTCAATTTGATCTCGACATATTCCATGAAGCAAAACACGTTCTCTCAGTATTGTGATCCCTGGAGATTAATACAAAGTATTTGTGCATTTGTTACCCACTGAGGCACCTGTAGATTAATGCGCAGAGAATGCAGCTGACTGCACTTCTATTTTGTCATTCCACCTGCTCATGATCACTTCTGCTTTAGTAATTAGGGAATCAGATGAAAAATGTATCAATCTTTCATATGTAATCTGAATAACAAAGCAAGATGCCTTAATTGCCACCAGTGAGTATTGCATGTTGATATTTGAACTTACAGAAATTTCTCTAAAATATTTTTAGTTTTCTTGGGGAAATATGATGCAATTGCAGGATCTGATCATTAGAAGCTCCTGACAATGCAGCTAGGAAGACACAAAGTAGCATTTCTAGTTACATGTGCTATTTAAACATGTTTTATACAAGTTTATTATGCATTGTATTTTTTGGTGGTACCATTCTTCCATCTGTGATAAAAACAGATAAAAGAAGTATAAGATCTCCTGGAGAAAGTGGTGTTCCTATGAGATTCACTGCTATAACTGATATTAATGTGTTCACAGAGCTTATCAGTCACAATGAGCACACCTGGCTTCAGCAGTAGAAAAGACACCTTAAATCTCATTTGTGCTCTTCCACAAGGACATCCTGATCATGGAACAGTTTTGTTGGAAGGAACCTTAAAATGCCATCTATCTCCAACACTCCTGACATGAGCAGGGACATCTTCAACTAAACCAGGTTGCTCAGAGCCCCTGACGGAGACAGGTTTCCCAGCATTTGGGAGAATGTATTTTTTCCATCAGAGGAATGTAATAAGATGGATGTAAGAGAACTGGTTCAATGTCATCCCTGCCACTTGCACTGGTGTCAGAAAAGGGGTACAGCAGGGAATGGGTGACATGATCCATACTGTGGAAAAAATACTTCCTCAGAGCAGGAATTGCAATCAGTTTTGCCCAGGCAAGTAAATATTAGGAAGATGTAGAGTTTGTTTTTTCTAAACGTAATTGACTTTAGAAAAAAAAATCAATCTCATGTATCAGAATAACTTCTACCATCTAGCGCCGGGCTGAAGGAGGGTTCCAGCACTGCTGACACCTTTGCATAGGAGTGGGCACTCTTCCTCAGTACCTCTTCACCTCTCAGATCAGGGCTGCCTCATCAGTCCCTTTGAGATCTCATCTCCATATATGACTGACTGTGACAGAGGTCATGGGGAACACAGGCTGCAACAGCATTCTACTGCCTTTATTTGGGATATTTGTTTTGCGAAGCTCTCATTTCCCTTTTGTCTATCTTCAAAATCTCAGCTGATTTCCCTTTTGAATTTGGTTTTAAAAATGGAAGTAGAAATACAGCTAAAAAAGCCCAACCAAATTATCAAGGAAACTGAAAAATCCAGCAATAAATCCCGGTCTCTTGCTCTGTCAGTCTTGTTAATTGCCACTTTTTGTAATACTTTCCTCTTCTGCTAAAGGTTATTAAGAAGGATGCTGAAGCCAGACACACCTACAGTCTGGTATTTTTATTAGAGATTACACTGAGAGATTTTCATCTAGGCTCTCACACAAGGGACTCCCTCTGTTCACTGGTCCATAATGACTGACCTACATATCTCTGCTGACCAGGGTTTTGCTGGATGACTGCATTACCCAGCAGAATTTGACTCCCCTCACTATATTCATTTGTCACAGCAATTAAATCCATGTGTTGATTTATTGAGTGCAGGCCTGGTGTGAAATGTAGGAATGCACAGGACTCATTCTTTTCTTTCTGGCATCACCTCTGCCTGAATGACATTTGGCTGTCTTCTTGTTTTTTTCAACTTGCCTAGACCTACTTTTGTCTTTTAGTGATAAATAATGACCGCATCCCTTAATTTTGTAATACCTCATTTTGTTTCTCCCTCCCTCTTTCTTTCTTTCTTTCTTTCTTTCTCCTTTATATTTATTGACATCAGGTTCATTAATGTTACGCCTTGCCTTTACTGTCCAGCATGGAATTTACTCCATCCCTTGACTGCCATTTTGTAATGAAGATCTGAGAAAGATCTTGTTACCCTGGCTGGGAATCCAAGCTGGAAGTGAGTATACAGAACCCCAAAAATTACTACAGTTTCAATGTCTCTTCAATTACCTTATCAATAAGTACATGATCATTGTGTCTTTTGAAAATTAGGGATTGTAAATGGTTTCACCACAGAGGCCATGGGGTATGCCCCTAGATAAAAATGGCTAATTTACAAAAGAACAATGAAACAGAGGAAAATGAGGGCTAAGATTCATCTGATACCTTGGATGCAAATAAGGTAATCTGTGTATGTAGTGGGAAAACGGGGCTGGAAAGAATGTGGAGAGTGAACATGTACTGAAACCTTTAACAAGATATTCACCCATGGTCACATCACTTATGGCAAGGCACAGGAATGGCCCAGTACCTCAAACCACTCAGTGTGTAACTCACAGAATCACAGAACCATCAGAGAATGGCTTCAGATAGAAGGCACCTTCAAAGATCTTTTTATTCCAACCCCCTACCAAGGGCATGGACACTTTCCACTATCCCACTTGCTCCAAGCTCCATCCAGCCTGGCCTTGGACACTTCCAGGGATGGGACAGCCACAGATTCTCTGGGGCAGCCTGTTTCAGTGCCTCAGCACCCTCCAGAGCCTTCTCTTTTCCAGCTTGAACAGATCAAACTCTCTCAGCCTGTCTTCATGGGAGAGATTTTTCAGCACTGTGATCAACTTAGTGGCCTTTCTCGGGATTCATTCCAACAGATACATGTCTTTCTTTCATATTACTAAAGGAAATTCAAAGATTTTTTTTCCTTGGCAGTCAGATCTGAAAAAGGACTTAACCTAAAGAGTCTGAGTTCAGTGATTGTCTTCATATCTTTGTTTCAGCCTCCTCCACAGCCCTCCTGGAACCCAAGCTGTGCAGACAATGGAGTATTTGACATTTACTGTGAGTCAGGAGGCAGAAATTTTGCTTTAGACAGGGTTGAACAGTCTACTCCTAAGGTGATATACCCTGGTTCTTTAGGAGAAACCAAGAGTCCTCCTTTTTTAAAGCATGCCTACTAAATCAGAGACCACAGCAAACCCTTGACCATTTCTCTTTATAGTTCAGCCCTGGAGTAGGCAAGAGCAGTCCTGCTCTCTATCCTTCTTGCAGTATAAAACCTATATGGTTTCAATGTTCCCTAAGAATTTGCATACCAATGGCTCAGTTCCTTCATGAAACCAAGAAGTCCTAGTCCATTGTTTCCCCTGTAGAAAAAAAGTCTTTAAAGAAGCATGAGACAGAAGAGGATCATATTCTGAAAAGGGCAAGTTATCCCTGTTATTCTGCTCATACTCACATGCCAATATAGGGGACTTCAAGCCTCTGTCACAACATGGTGATTTTATAACTCTCAGGGAATATTTTTACTATTTTAGTGCTACGTTAAATGCAGAGAAACAGTGGAAAAGGATCAAGG
The DNA here is from genome assembly GCA_013397315.1 of Donacobius atricapilla. NCBI lineage: Eukaryota > Metazoa > Chordata > Aves > Passeriformes > Mimidae > Donacobius > Donacobius atricapilla. The sequence continues at coordinate 38,458 of WBMY01004794.1, read as the reverse complement.
TTTATTATGCATAGTTTCAAGCCTTTGCTGTAATATAATTTTCTAGATTTAGGAACTCTGTGGCACCCTTCAGAAATGGGCTTGGGGCAATGAGCAGAATGGACAAAGATGTTTTAGAGTAGCCTCAGGAAAAATGTCCCAATACTGGCAAAAGGAAGGATCTAGAGCAGCTTTTCAGTCCACTTCATCATGATGGTGTCCACTGGATCCCATGATGTGGGGGCCCTCTGGGGAGACCTACCTTTCCCCCTCTGCAATGTGATCCCACACAGGTTTCTCCAACATCTGTGCACTAGAACAACATGAAGGTGAATTGAGAGTATTGACTTTATGAAGGAATGTACTTCACATATGCTTTTGACAGAGCAGAAACAAATAATACATTTTCTTGATTATTTGGCACATTGCACATACAGTGGGTGGAGTTGACACAACAGCACGGAATTAAGAAAGGTCATAATATCAAGGAAACCTCTAATTTGCTTCAAGTACTGAAGATCTAAGTGTTTATAAAGAGAAAAATTACACTCTTCCTTTCCACAAAAGAAAAAAACAAAAAACAGAAGCAGTAACGTTTGTAATTAAATATATTTTTATAACTGTCTCAGATCATCGCCTGTATAAAAAGAGATCCCCAATGTCATTTCTCTCCACAGAGAGTCAGACAAGCAGGATGAAAAGGATAGCAAGGAGGGGTTTCCTTGGCAACATGTGCTTGAAAAGATCCAGAACTTCTCCATTCCTCATTTTTGTATTTTTTTTTAATGCTTGTTTGTTTTTCCCTCCTACAAAATTTTGTGTGAAAGGGAGGCAGGATTGTGAATCATTCCACTGAACCTGTTCCTGCCGTGCTGCCAGAAGCAGTTGCACCCATCTGACATGGGATTTGGACTCCATTAGGGCTTTGAAAAGGCTCCTGCTGATGATGGACTTTGCCAGCTCTTGACTGAATAGCAAACTCTCCTTGATGTGCTCAGTATCAGCATTCATTGTTAGTTCTACTTTGATTCACTCACCCATAGGGATTCTTTTTCCAAGTTTTCTTTCCCTTAAGGCTCAGCCAAGAAGTGGAGTAGGGACATTAGATCAAACAAGCAGCTTATCATGATTCAACAATTTTAGATGATCCAGGCTGATTTCACCTGATTTCAGATGCCTAAATGAAAAATGGCCACCAAAGTGAAAGGACTATACATTCCCTCTGATCTGGAAAATACCCAGAGTAATTCAGATCTCTGCTGGGTGATTTTGTCCTCTGCAGGCACAGTCCAGATATAGAATCATAGAATCAATCATAGAATCATAGAATCATAGAATCATTAAGATTGGAAATGATCTTCAAAATCACCAAGTTAAGACTTTGCTGTTCAGTCAGAGATGCTAGAAAGTCTATGCCTCTGTCTTATGTATCTCACTGTGCATCTGAAGGTCTTAGAGGCTCTCTATTACCATGAAACGCCTCAAAGAATAGAAGGGTGCAAACTTACATCAGCTTCCAATCAGTCCTGCAGTAACAAATCTGCTTTTCTTTCTAATCATTCCTTCAGACTTCCAAATCAAACAAATATTATCTGATAGTTTCAGGCTTCAGTTCTTTTCAGGTCTCTGAAACTACTCCAGACTTACACCAGGAACTGAAATGAACTGATTAAACCTACAAACAATGCTGAATGATGTGCAAAGCCAGGAGCTGAGCTCGATGACTCTGGTGAGTCCTGCCCAACTCAACATATTCTGTGATTCTATGAGATGAGATTTTGGTCCCTTTGAAGTCCATGGGAAGCTGCCATCCCATTGAGTAGAGAGTAGAGTTGTCATTCACAGATGTAACAGGCTTGTCTTGAATGGGGAATCGACTAAAAATATTTTTTTCTAGTTGATCTGATATGGGTAAGGAAGGTGACAGTAATATTCTTTTATTCTTGGTGTTCCATTTATTCAAATATGTTCTTAATGCTGCATCAGTTTTCAGTCCAGGCTTGTTTATGAATTTTCATAGGAGAGCTTCTTTTCTGGGCATCTCGAGGAGACCTTGAGTAGGCAGTTGAGGACTGATGACTCTTTCCTGCATGTAGGCCACAGGATGTGCATGTTGTTGTTAAATTGTGTAGTCTAGGCTTTTGTCCCCTATGAACTATTCTAACAAACTTAATAACAACAAAATTTTGTGAAAGAACATTGTGTGTGGATGCAATCCAACAGTTACAGTCAATGGTCTAGTAATAACCTGCAGTGCTTTTATATTGGACACATCCTCTTTCTTTAGAGTCCTGTGACAACTTTTTGTCATTAGACAGAATAAAAAAGGACCTCAATNATATATATATATATAAAGGAAATATAATTATCACATATATAGGGCCAAAGACAGGCAGCTTGGAGTCAGGATGAATTAAATGCAATATTGGAGTCAGGGAGGAGAGCTCTGTGAACTTTAGTAGGCAGGAAATCAGGAGATCAGAGAGTCATAGAAGAGCTTGTGAAATAGAGATGGGAAATACAGACTTTCAAAGGGGAGCAGATTAGGACATAGGGCAAGAGGCCTTATTTACTCTCTCTGAGCTTTGATCTCTTTGAATTTAATATCTGGGGTATCACACAAAGCAATATGAAGCTTACACCCCCCTTTTGCTTATTTGGAGACAGATTACTTGGTCTTGGAAAGTAATTAGGGTATTTTGGTGACTGTGCTTTTTTTGTAAAAGCTATTCCACAAATTCACTTGTTTTCATAATAATTAATTTGAACAAAATCCAAAAACATGTTTTAATACATCTCCAATTCCCACCTGAATAAAGAAAATTGCATTTTTACATCAGAGGACAGATCAGTGACTCTTTCTTCTGGATGGACTAGAACCGTGAAAATAACAACCCATTGGGAACCTTGCAAGGCCGCAACTTCTGATTTGTTTAACCATAATTGCATATTTATAAATTAGAACAGACTTTTCTAATTAATTCTGTATCATGCAAATAACATTGGTTAGTAACAACCTGCTGTATTAGTAAAATCCTTGCCAAGAACATAGCAGTCTGGAGTCACATTCAGTTTGAAGGGAAATGAAAGGCAGCCAGAGCAGTGACTTGTCTTTTGTTTCACTCGTGAGAGGTAATTACCAACTCCAGAATGCAAGGATAAAAGCCTTTCAATAAACTGACACCTTCTGCACATTAAGCCCCCAGAATGTTTTTAATTCTGTCAAGCACAAAGAAGATGAGCAAATAAAAATGCAATTTCCAGTCAAAGTAACTGAAGCAATATTACTTGGCAAAAAAAGGTGTTTATGATGGATTTCCTTTGTGCTTAAGAAGTCAGCATATGGAACAGTGCACAGTGTGATCCTAAGATGTGCAGAACTATCTTTGGTGACTCTAGATGCTCAGGCCTTTCTGCAAACAAACAGCTTTGATTTTGTAGGCAGGACATCATTTGGGTATGAGCAGGCAGCAAAGACACAGAATTTATGGAAAATCCATAAACCACAGCAGCTGTAAACCAGGCAGGATGTCTCAAAGGGCATTAAAGGCCTGTGTTTAGGTAACTGAATCCTTCCCTTGATCTCTACAAGTCCATTGTACATGGTCTTTATTTTGCCTGAGATCAAGCAGCTTATAAATCCCTTCTGTTTTCACATGGAAAATCTTGTTATGGCATCCAGTTGTCAGAGCTGGAAATTGCTTTTAGTGTAATTAATGTATTAACCTTCTAAGAAGAAATACTACCATTCTTATTAGGCCAGGCATATTACTGTACAATTACTGACTGATTTAAACAAGCTCTAGTATTTGCCCCCTTTCTTGTTATGCTTTTACCCTTGGCCTTGAAGTGTCTCCCTGACTGCCAAGATCAGCATTACCTGCAATTCCTAAGAAGGAAGGGATTGTGATGAATTACCAATATCCCAGGCTATCCACCCATCTTGACATAATGCTTATAGTGAAGAAGTCCTTACTACATAATCTGAAGATCTTCCTGGGTATACTTTAATGCTTCCTTAACACAGTCTGCTTTTTTTAAATTAGTTTCAAGAAAATGTGAAATTTCACCATCACCTTCTCCCTCTTCAGTTAATACAAATACATGATATGTTTTTTGCAACGACTACTCAGGTTTGATAGACCTTTCCACACATGACATTCAGAGATAAACTAAAAGGATTTAAGCTAAAACAATTTGGGCAATACTCATCTGACAGCTGGGGAACTGTTACTACACCTAAAACAGGCTACAATCAGACTAGCTAGACTAGCTCAAACTGAGACCAGGCTGGATAAATCTTTGTTCCAGCCATTGTGAGTTCTTCAGTGTTTTACATGATGTCATCACCTGAGTGACGTGGCTGCAGTTGTCAGACAGTACCACAACCTGTGTGGCAGCTATGAGTACCCGAAAACCCTTCCAACGCAAGGGTTTAGCTAAGGGTTCCTCTTCTGGAAATGCTTATTGGGATCTTTTCAATGATCTCTGGGAATAAAGAAGCAGTTTAAGTGGATATTTTGGCCTGGAAGATGTTTCAGTGAAAAGATGGGTAGGGAGTCTCCTTTACATTTTTCCATAGACCCGAAGATTTCTCTTGGGTTGTGATCTCCTTTTGAACTTTGCATTCTTACCATGTATAAACAGAATTAAATGAAGACTGTCCTGCACTCCCAGTGCAATGCTGCAGTGTGCTCCCTGAGCATTAAAAAAGGTCACCAAAATCACTGGCCTGAGTACTTCAGCCATTATTTCTCCTCAGAAATGTGAAAATTAACTAGAGTTAAAAAAAGAAATCCTTGAAGTTTTTCCTCTCTCAGAGAAAGAATGAAATCTTATAGAGCAAAATATTTTTGCACACCTTTATGGCTGATGCCTCATCTTCACTGTGGGATTTCCAATTATTTTTAAAACTTTTATCTTTAATAGTAGCACAAATCTGTGTGGACATGGAACATAGGCAAACAAAACTCATTTTTATCCCTGGAGACACAACGAGAGAGAATGAATTCCCCATGACCAACATTAGGCATATCAGTTGAGGTTCTGTTGGCAGGCATCCAAATATTGCAGTGACAGTGGTGGAATAATAACTTATAAAGAGAACAACCATAAAAATTATTGGAAGTAATACCTCTCTTGTCCATCTCATTTGCTTGAACAGTAGCAAATGACTATGAGGGGTATTTGTAATGCAGATCCCAAATTCAAAGGGGAGTTTGGAGCCCTTGTTGCAAACTATTAAGAAATCTAGGATTTAAAAAAGCAACTACTGCCATATTTTTTTTTTTTGACAAAGAAAATCTATGGGCTTCTGGATCTATAAAATCTGATTCACAGTCAGTGCATATCGGTGTCATTCAAGCGCACCGGCTGGCCCTTAGGAAACACATGTATTTGGTGAAAACTGAGAAAAACTAAAAAATTCAGTAGAGTTGGGATACCATAAATGCCAGCTGAGAATATGGCCAATATTGTTCCATTCTTGTCCTATTGCTAACAAGGAACATGACAAGCAGTATCTGTCCACGTCACATTTCTGTGACAATGTGCAAAGTGACAATGGCAAAAGGTTATCCTATGCTGCTTGCACTTGGATTTTTTCTGTTCCATTATGGCAATTTCTGCATTCAAGATTAGCATTCTCAGTTTTAATGTGTTTGCTGACATGAAATGCAAGTCGTAATTAAATTTCAGGCTTCTTAATTGTGCTTTCATTTGTATAAATTCGAAAAAGAGAAATAATAAAAAAAAACCACCTTTCATTTTCATTTCCCTCTCAATATTGCATCTGAATTAATAGTTAAATAGGAAGAAACAAAATATTTTTTTAAAGAATCAGTGTTAATTAGCATTTCCCAGCCTGGGAAGGATATGTTGCCACAGAGCATGTATCACTTGCTTCACAGAGACAAAATGCTTCAATAAAATGTTTTTCTGCCCAGGGAGTGAGAAATAAACCCCAGCTTAGCAAAGCAGAATTCAAAGATTTTGCTTCATCCTGCTCATTACGGGTAATTGGAGCCAGCTCTGAGAAAGGATACTGGTTTTAAGGTTGGACTCGGCTAGAATTAAGGCACCTGAATCCAAAAGGACATAGAACATTTGTTTACTTGGACTTAAGACACTTGAACTGATGGAATTGAGTTTGTACTAAACCATATCAGCTTCCAGACACCAGGTGGTCTCATGTTCTGGTGGGCACTTCTCAGACCCTGTCAGGATCCACTAATGCAAGCAGGGGTCGTGATGGTTTGTTCAGTGATCTCAGAGCACAAAAGACACAGCAGGGGACAAACAACAGTTTACTCAACAGCAATGCACTTTTATTGAGTGCCACAGCAAATGCAATAGAGGGAGAAGAAAGGAGGTAAAGGATAG
>WBMY01004794.1:6484-29322 GCA_013397315.1 Donacobius atricapilla | reverse complement strand
CCCCATATCTTTGCCTGGGAGCCGACTTAATATCAAAGTTTTAATAACTCGGAGGGAGGGGGTTTGAATCCTCCATTCCAAAGGGAGGTCTTGCCCTCCCTAGCAGATACCTGTCTTTTCTAACCAAAAATTGGTTTGTGATGTTCTGCTGCAGAGGTGCCTTTGACAGAGCAATGCAATGTTGCAAGTGTATCAAGAAGCAATGATGCCAGAACTCCATGCCCTATTTGCTTTTTGGGATAATCCATAGTCTCTTCCTAGCTTCGGAAGTGTTATTTCATTTCTCCAGGTTTTTAGTTTTCCATTCTTTAATGCCTTTGATTTTTTTTAACATATGCTATTTGTGAATCACTGATGCAAACTACTCTTTTGCTGTTGCAGTTCCTGTTATCAAGCAATATATTGTATCAGTAGACAGACTGAATTATACATTTAATAACCTATTATGATATTTATACTACAGTTGAACTCTAATACTTCAATCGAGGGAATAATTTTGTGACAGCCATAAATTTTGTCCATATATTTTTCAAAAAGGCTAGGAAAATAAAAACTTAGGAGCAAAACCAGTTGAATGTAAGTAAATTTATTTTTTTCTTCATTTTTAACATGAAAAAATCCTGTCACCAAAGCAAGAGGTACAATCAAACAAGTTCCAGGATCAAGCAGACTTGAGAATGGCAGTTTCAGCTGCTGGTCAGATTTATCTTTGATCCACCAGTTGATGCATTCCTAATCAAACTGTTCAGAATCTTTTTAAGCCTTTATCACTATTCATGAAGGTGAAATCATTGCATGTACAAAATTAGAATTACTTACTCAATAAGCCTGTGATAAAAGTGTAGCTGACTACAGCAGAGCAGCAGCTCTTGCACCTGAGGGATAAGTCAGACTCAACGAGACATTTCTTTCCCCTGGCTTGGAAGGTCAAGAAGAGGCAGAATTCGGGTGTGATACACTTTTCTCTAACAATGGATGTATGTCGTCTTGCTGAAATACAGTCTGGTAAAGAAAATAGATCACTTCTGAACAAATAGTTTGCTAGTATTCATGGTAGAAATTTATTTACTATTTAGGATCATGTGAAAAATATTTTTCATAAGTCTTTACTGATGAAATAACAGAATTTGACATGGATTTGGAACCTTTAACAAGTACGTTGAAATAAATCTGCAGGGGTTGACTTCCTTCCTTGTTTTGTTTTTGTTTTTGTTTTTGTTTTGTTTTGTTTTTTGTTTGTTTTGTTTTGTTGTTTTGTCTTTTGTTTTGTTTTGTTTTGTTTTTGTTGTTTTTGTTGTTGTTGTTATTTTGTTTGTTTTTGATTTTTTGGGGGGTAGCTATAGCTATCACCTATATAGACTTTTCACTGATAAGTCTACATGCATTGTGCTTCAAAACAGACAAAATACTGCATCTGACCAGAAAAACATGTTCAGCCATTGCTGGTCAGCACGCCCAGGTCCTTTTCCAGTGGGAGCTTTCCAGTCACGGCTCCCAAGCTGCAATATTGCATGGGGTCTTTGAAAATTTAGTGCAGGACATGGCACATCCTTGAAAATATAAGCAATCAAATATAGCCTTTTAAATTAACATATTTCAACATTTGGCACCTGAGATTGTTAAGACATAAAGTGCACCACACAGTTTTAATGAGACTTTTATTTAGGTTTTCCATGAAGTGGGAACAGGTTCTGCCCCTTTGACCTGATTTTCACCTTTTCCATATCAGTCAAAAACTGAAGAGTTTCCTCTGTGGACTTCATCTGAGTTTTAAGAACTTCACTGACTCCCAGAATATTTGTATCACCCATACCCAATTACCTTAGATATGTAACCTTATCAAAAGCTTTTTGAAACTCAAAGTTAAACCCTTTGGTTGCACATCTCACCATAGCAGGAATGACTTCAGAAAAGTGTTATCTGTTTCTGTGCTCTGCAGATTCCATCCCGACACATGTGGAAATATGATGGCTATCATCAATAGCTTTTTATCTTTCTCTATTATAAAAGAAACAAATAAATCACTCTGGTGTTAAAAAATATATAAATTTCTTACCCTGGTCTCTGGTTCCCCAGTAGCTGCTATAGTAGTCTGAAATACTGGGGTCTTCTTTTCATCTTTTGTCCATGAAAAGATTTTGGGAGAATCACCTGTGGTTATTTAGCCAAATTAAAGTCAAATCCTATGGTGTGATTCAGTGATGAATGAGGAGCAAGTGAAAAAAGCAAAATGCTTCACTGGATATAAAAAAGAAAAGAAGAAACAATAAACATTGGAGAAATAACTAATTAGATTTGAGTATAGTTTTAAAATATCCTATCTAACAATGTAGTGGTCATATTTAAGTCTCAGCAATATTTTTCTTTCCAGTCTAGAGTGTTAATTCAACAATAACAGTTTCTTTCTTTATTTCAATCACTGACACCACAAATGTCTTCCCTCTCAACCACCTAGCTATCATTGCACCTTAATGTTTCTCTTTTCTGTTGTTATTTTTCTATAATTTCAAAGTGCCCTTGATTGTCCCTTTTCAATTTTATTGGAATGTTTTAAATTTTTAGAATTCCTCAAGCTGTTTCTTTCCTTGTTTTGGGTATTTCACTTGTTACCATCTTGAAGTATATGTGAATGAACTACTGGATCACTTTAACTAAGATGTTTTATTGACACAGTATTTAGACTACACTTCTGACCTTTAAAAGGGCCATGGAAGCATCAGCTTCTCCCTTGCCCTCTTTCTCTTTTTTTTGTTAATTTGGATGAAACATTTGGAGGGCACTTCAGTTTTATTTTCTTTATTTGAAAGATATTGTCTCATAACAGAAATAGATTTGAGCTGATTAAACCATAGCTCCTAGCCATACTGGAAGTTTTTTGGCATGTATTTTATGTATCTTTCCTATAAAATTATGATTTGCATATTTTTGGGACAAGGAAGAATTTTCCTTCAATTTTTGAAGGGACAACAGTGGTAGTGTCCTGTATATTTTCAACAGCAGAGTCTAATTTTATAGACTCATAGACTTTAGCCCTCATAGCATGAGAAAGCAGTTCTTGATATGTGTGGAATGAAGAATTTTGTGAGGAATTTCTACCAAAAGTCTGGTTGTCATAGAGTTATTCTGTGTTCAGCTAGTCATTAATAGTCTTTTTCTGCTTTTCAAAATGCAGGCTGTGAATAGGCACACAAAATGAATAGCGATCAAAAAGCAGCTGGTCTCCTTATAACTCTAAGGATGCCAGGTGGATCAAAACTTTCTTGGTAGAATCTGAATTGTTCCCGGGTTCCTCTCACACCAGAGACAGAAGGTCTATTAGCAGAAGGCACAGGGCTGCAATGTTTAACATGAAATTTTTTTAACATTTGTCTTAGGAAAGGTTAATTTCCTTGAAAATGGAAATTATTTGACTACACTGATAAGTCAGAAGCCTTGATCAAAGAGCATATTAAAACTGCTTTTCTCTTCAGCAAAGTGATTCTTTATAACACTGATTTCATACCTGGATGTCTCAGTTCCAAGATGTTCCTGGTTTCTAATATACAAATATTGTAGATGGTAGTAAGAGGAGGCTGAGATGAGAACTCATTACAATCCACAGCTTCCTCATGAAGGGAAGCAGAGGCAGAACTGATCTCTTCCCTCTGGTCACCAGTGACAGGACCTGGGGGAATGGCTGGAGCTGTGTCAGGGGATGTTGAATACAATAATATGGGTTGAGTGGATAATGGGAAAGTGTTGGGTAATGGGAAAATGTTCTTCCCCCAGAGGGTGGTTGGGCACTGGAACAGGCTCCCCAGGGCAGTGGTCACAGCACCAAGCCTGACAGAGCTCAAGAAGTGTCTGGAACATTCTCTCAGGCACATGGTGGGATTGTTGGGATGCTCTGCACAAGGCCAGGAGCTGGACTCATTGATCCTTCTGGGTGCCTTCCAACTGAGGATATTCTGTGACTCTGTGATTAGTGGGAAAGGACTTTCCACCCCCGCTAATGCAGAATGATCTCTCCTTTTATTCAGAAAGGCATCTTGGAAATTAATTTACACCAGGAAACCACCAGCCTCAGAGAGCATTGACTAAAATCCCAGAAACAAATAAGAAAGTGAGAATTTTATTAGCAAAATTTTTGAAGCCTTTATTTTATCTACCCACACTCTCACCATGCTATGAGTTGCGTGGAAGTCTTAGTTCTAACTCCCTCATTACCCCTCCAATTTAAATGCTTTGAAAGATTCAGTTCATCAACCCAAAATGCAATCAGCTCAGCCAGCTAAGTGAACACAACAGAGAAATCTATATCATTTGCCATGCAAGGAAGAAACACTGAGATTGATTCATTAGAGTCTGTCTTTCTTATGCTAACCTGCTCAATCAGAAAGCACATCCTGTTGAAAATTTAAAAGACTTCCTGATAACTTAATAACAATATGGGAGCAAAACCTCTCTGTCAGCAGGTTAACTCTGTAGTTTTCCATTAGCTTCAGATTCCCTGGCATAAATCACTCCTTCAAATTCCTCAGATGTTAGAAGCAGAGGGTCTTGAGTCATGAAAGCACTTATATCTGGTCATGCCTTCCCTCAAGGGGGAAAAAAAGGCAAAAGAAAACAAACTAACTAAATTAATTCTGCTGCAGTATGTTTAGCATGAATAGGCAACAAATGCAGTCTGGAGGTAGCACAGATTATAATCTATCACTATCAGGATAATTTATTTCCAGATTTTCTACACTGCAGATCATAATAAAGAGAGAAATCTCAAATGTGGAAAGGACTTTTTGTGTACCTGCTACTTCTAGAAAAAGTGTCAGCATTAATTTACAAATTCCAGACTTCTGTGTGGAGATGGGAATTTACCTAACTGTGTATCCTCTCAAAGGTTTCTGCTCAGTTAATGAAGTGTGAATGGGTTTCAGAGAGGAGTACAAGGCTTTTTGTATTCAACTTCTCCATGAATAAAACACTCTGGTCCAGCTAAATGAGCATTCTAATTTAAAAATCCATTAGTTACCCGTGTTGGGTCATCAGGCCTACATCCTTCGAGCTCAGAAAAAAAAATATTACCATAAATTGTGAATTGTCCTTCTAACGCATGAACTGGTTGCTGAGAGTGTTACAGATTCACCAAAGAGCCTCTTCCCTAGTGCATCACTCCAGGGGGTGTCTAAGTGAAAGTAATAGTGCAGTTACTGTGAGTAACACACACTTGCAGCAGTGAATGCCAGACTTCTTATATGTCTCACTCAACGCTCCTGGACTGTGCAAACAAGAGTCTCCCTAACCTTATTAGTCAGACTTCAGATACCTGACTCGTGGCCTTTGTCTTTGTTACAATTTAATACTGACAGTAGTTGAAAATTTTATTTTCTTTAGACTTCCTATATTCTATATTCAATTTTTCTACTTGTATATATAAAGTAATTATTTTGTTTTATTTGTTTGGGGTTTAATTACTGTAATGTAATTGGTAATCTTCAAATGATAGCTCCTTCTGAGCCTCCCTCCTATGGGCATTGCCCATTTAGCACAGTCAGTTAAGATTTAGCTCAGAATCAAGGTGCTTCCATGCAGGATTCTGTACACAGGAGTCTATATATAAGCAAGATGTCTAAGTTCCCATTACAGATCTAGTTTGCTGATTAACCAGGATGAACTTAATTTTTTTTCCCCTTTTTTTCTCACTAAACACAGAAATTTAGTTCCATTTGCAAGGTTACAGTGTATCTAAGGCATCCATTTACATGTTTTATATATAGCTCTGCTATGAGATTTGCAACCAGGAGTGGTACCCTATCCTTATATTTCAGGGCATAGTGAATTTCCATGTACTGTTCAGACACCTGCAGGTATATATCTATATGCAAGAATCTTTAACTGGAGCTGAACTCCCTCCATCCTAGCTCTACAGTAAAAACAACAAAGGAAAGCTGCATTTTTACTTAAGGTGGGACCAGGTTCTGTGTTCTCCTGAAAAGAAGACAAGTTTCCTAACCTAATCTCCAAGTGCTTTACATCCATATACAGATTTTCCCAGGAAGTCAGGAGGGATTTTTATATGGCTGTAATGAGGAAGCAGTTGAGCTGAAGAGTCCTCTGAAAATAAAAATATGGTGAATTCAATAGGATTCGTTTTATATGATTAAAAGTTGTGGTTTCACTGCAGCCAGCAGCCAAGCCCCAAGTGTTCACTCACTTCGCCACCAGTGGGATTGAGGAGAGAATTGGAAGGGTAAAAGCTGGAAAACTCCTGGGTTGAGATAAAGAGAATTCAATAGGGAAAGCAAAAGAAAGCACACAAGCAAAGAAAAAGAAATAATTATTTCCCTGCTTGCCAAGGGCAGGCAGATGTTCAGCCTCCTCCAGGCAAACAGGGCCACATCATATGTAACTGTGACTTGGTAAAGCAAACTCCATCATAAAAAAACCATCCCTACTTCCTCATCCCTCCCCCAGTTTGTATATTGAATATGATGTCACTGGAATATCCCTTTGGTCAGTCTGGGTCACCTGTCCTGGCTGTGTCTCTTCCCAACCTCCCCTGCACCCCCAGCTTCCTCCCTAGTGTGGCTGTAGGAAAAGCAGAAAGGCCTTGGCTCTGTGCAGGCCCTGCTCAGCAATAACAGAAACATCTCTGTATTACCAACACAAATCCAAAACACTGCCCCATACCAGCCACTGGGAAGAAAATTAACTCCATCCCAGCTGAAACAAGCACATATGCGCACCAAATATTCTTTGTACATGCGTGTAACCATGAACAGGGAAATGGAAAGGTCTGACGTGGCTCTGGGTTGTGCATTGTTTAGTTTTAATCCAATACGTTATAAAAAGGTTATCTGAAGTATAAACCTTTTAATTAAACATTTGTTGCTTTCCCTATGCACTTGAATCCATATTTTATGTTAAAGGTGAGTTTGTTTCAGAGCTGCAAAAGCAAAGCTATTTCTTTGCATCATAAAGCACCTGGTTAAGCCCGAGCCACACATCATTAAGATTTGGTAGCATTCTGAATGTGCACATCAACAGAAAAACTAAATTGGAATTGAACAAACAAAACAATCAAACAAACAACAACAACCAAAAACAGAGAATAAAAACTGAGGTGTAGATTTCAGCAATTTAAGTCTCGTTCATCTTCAAACAGACTTAATGTGCTGTATTACAATCCAGCCAAATTACATTCAGATCAGCACGAAAACAAATTCAGGTGCACAATGGGCTTAATTATGCTATAGAGAAGAGCATCACTAATAGCAGAAGGGGGCACTAGAAACTAGCTACTATATTTTCTGAATTTGTTACTTTTGCAATCACCTCTATATTTATAATATGCATTAAATAAATGCATGTACATAGTCTCATTTATTAACTCGTCGCCTTTGCACTCTTTCCCAAGGTCTTACTGGATGTACTGGGATGTGCATCCCACCTTCAGCCTTTGCCTTTTGTGACTGCTGCTCTGAAGTTGCATAAGGATTGGCCACTTCAGCAGGCTCAGCAGGGGTAATTGGAGCCTACAGCAGTTTCCTTTTAGTAAAATGTGAGAGCAAGCTTGCAGAAATGTGGAAACAAAGAATTACCTTACAAATAAAGCATTATCTATTAACCCTTTAGAGGAACAAAAGCACCTGGAGCAGAATACAAAACCAGCTGAAGGGGTGAAAGCTGAGTACCTACAGCAGCATCCATATCTCATTGGAACTTCCCTTCAAAGAACCTGGGAAGTTCTCCAGAAGCAAGAAGGATGACTAGCTCTTAATATCAACACCACTTGGTCTTTCTCATGGTAAATAGAATTTTTTTGCCTGTTATATTCAACTAGTTTCACTGAAGAACTTTAATTATTCCAAAAGCTTTGTGATTTTCAGTTTCTTTTGATTGCTAACATGATCTTAGGAAAGCAAACTTTTCCAAACAAGAAAAGGCATTTAGAAAACAGTAGCTATCCTGTTATCCTAGCTAGTTTAGAGTTAAAGCTGTATGAGTTTATAATTCTGGTAATTATTTCAATTTCTTTGGCTTCACTCAATTTTGGTATTCTCTGTTCCATGATCATTCAAACACAAAAACAGGGAACTCTTCCTAGAGCTACAGTAAGACTCTCTAACTTGAAAATCTTCTCTGTACAATACACTTTCTCTCTTCTTCTTTTTTTTTCTTTGCTAATTTTAGGTGTCAAAAGACTTCCCCTTCTTTGAGAAGCCATAGACTTTTCTATGGGCCAACAGGTTTTATAGCCAGAGATACCTTTTTTATTTATTATCTTTTGCCATCTGTTAGCTAAATTTAGGGAGATGTCCTACCCAAGAAGGCAATATGAGCTAAATTTCATATTTTGACAATTTTACTTGGAACAACTTTGTCTCATGGAAGGTATCTGTAGCAGTGTGTTTTATAATCTGTGATGTATGTTAATTTGTGGTTCAGTCCACGTACCCCCATTGTTATACATTTTTGGTTGTACCCCTTCATTCACTCCCTCCACAATCGCATATCCTTTCCCTACTCCCCTCCTCTAGGGACATCTCTATCAGCCCAGGGGTCCATCCCTGCTGCTGGAAAGCCCCTGAAGGGCATCAAGTGACGGCTGTAGCCAGAGGGGTCCCCCTCCCTTTTAGGGAGGTTGGCCCCCAAAGGTGTCCCTCACCCTTGGGCTACTCCCTGTTTTACCCTGGTTGGTGAATCCCTTATCTCCTTCCCTTCCTCCAACCTGAGCATAAAAATTACTTTCTTTCCTTTGTGCTGGGCTCTGCCATGAAAAGACCTTGAGGTGAGGAGGTCCCGTCAGGGGCACGAATAAACTTGTGTGCCAACCCCTCTGCAGAGCCCTCCTTTCTCCTCTCCTCCATCGCTGGCACATGCCCTGGGGCCGGTGCCGTGAGCTGGGTGCGCTGAGGAACCCCCAGGATCAGCCCGGGGTGTGTGGCACAGAGCTGCACCTGCTGCTGCCCAGTGCCAGGGTTAGCCCGGGCTGGCACAGTGGGCACTCTGAGGGGCACCAGTGACAGGTATCTGCACTTATGGCAGGGGGGTGGGAAGTAAATGATATTTAAAGTCCCTTCCAACTAAAACCCTTCTAGGATTCTATGATTTCTGACTCTTATTTATCTCAAATTTTCCATTATTAAATTTAAAGTTATTATGCTTTTCTTTTGAAGAAACACTCAGAAATCTTTCCTTTCCCAAGTGTCCTGAAATAAAAAAAAAAGGGAAGAAAATATGCTTTAAAAATTTATATTTAGGGGTTATGGCAGATGACACTGCAATTAGAGGTTAAGAAAATGCTTAAGGCATGTTGTCCTTTTAATGGAGGTTCTAATTCAGATCTTTTTTCTCCCCATGTTGAAGCAGGTATACAGGGACTCTGAAATGGATGTATGCAGGATCTGCTAAATGTGTTTCTAATTGTCTGAGTTTAATAATTGATAATATAGACAGAGCTCGTGAATTTTTCTTTCACATAAAAGATAATTGTGCCTGGGTTTCGCATAGTCTGAAATCAAATGTGTTAAGTGCTCCAGGGACCAGCATGTACGTGCTATGAAAGATCATTCCCCTTGATAAGAAGGAGTTAGAATATGTAATAACTTTTATTTATTTGGACTGTAGTGGCATTCAAAGAGCTAAAGCAGAGCTGGTGAGCCATGGTGACAGATGATGGACATTCTTTTCCCCATAAGGAAGCAGTAGAAGCTGTTGCCTACCCTCATTCTTGCATCCTTTTACTCTCATCTGAAAGCTCAGAGCAGGACCTCTGGCCTTCCAGGCTACTCCCTCTAAGGTGATCTACCTTTCTTTTGTGCAGACCTCTCTTTTATCCCCTTTCTTTCAGTCTCCTGCACCTCAGGGAAGCAAAGAAGAGACAGAAACAACTGCTTCAGATTTCTCCTATTTTCTACTCCAATTTGGTGGAAGAAGAAGGTATTTTCAAGGACTGAGAGTAGCAAAGGGTACAGGGCACATGAGTGATGCCTTAGGAGGATACAAGTTCCTTAAATTTGGAGAAAACAAAATCTATGAAGACAACAAGGGAGGTGAGGTGAAAGTTGCATATTGGGATAATCTTCCGGCAGAGGTCAGAGTGCATCAGAAGGAAAAGAGATAAATTTATGTGAAATATGATGGATGAGCAAGATGAAACTGTGGGCAAGAGAATGACAGAAGGACAGAAGGAAAGACAGAAAGAACTGTCAGTGTGTAAGATTCTTAGTCCGTGCTTTAGAAGTTGAATGATTATGATTTAAAAAAGTGTCATAATTTTCACATATTTACAGAAAAAGAGGTGACACTCATGGGCCGAAAATATAGGGAGAGTCTGGAAAATGAATAGAAGAAGAGAATTGTGGAATATAGTAAAAACTTTTCTTTCTTCTGGATTTCCAGAAGAAGATGTAAAAGTGCAAAAAGAAACTGATAACAGGAAGCAATGATTTTAGTCAAAATGTTATGTTTGCTGAGGTTGGGGTTAGGTCTGAATAGAAACCCATCAAAATCTAGGTCAGTATTCACTCAGAGGGCTTTAGATTAGAGTTCAATGAACTCTATCTGTTGAGACGCCTGATGAGAAGTGTTTTGGTTCAGCAAACAAACCATAACCCAGCCTTATGAAATTCTTATTGTGACTGAGACAGAAAAAAATAATATTTTTACAACATTCTGGATACAGTCAAGTGTCCACAGATAATTTGAAGTATTCCCTGTGACCATAGTGACTCCCTGCAGTGAGATTTGGTGAGGGGCTGAGAAGGGCAACCACTGACAAAAAACCCTCCTGAATGTTTTCCATGCTGCTTGCTAATCCCAACGACAATTTTGCAGGTCCAGCTTTGCCAGCCTTGTTTTCCTAGGAGGGTGAGCAGCAAGACATCACCTTTCAAGAGGCAAAGTGAAGCTCTTTTGTCCCAGTATTTTTCTGTGTGGTTTTGCAAGACTGTGCTCTTGTATCATCAAATAGACGTGCAATGAATGCTCAGGAGATGGATTGGGTTCTTCTGGGCTTATTTTGCTTTGTAATGATGCTTTTATATACTAGCCTAGACAGTACAAATAATACTGTGCTGGCAAATCTTCTGTGACTTTCTCAAGTGTGCCTGCATTGAATACTTTTATGTGTTTGAAATCACAAGCTTTCATCTCTCATTCGAAGGAACAGCAGCCTTTAATGTGTGTGGCCAGGTGCCTGCAATTGCTTTCTTTCAATGCAGAGAATCAGCACTCCAGAAAACAAGACACAAATCCTATATATGAGAATAACTCTGGATGAAAATTACTCTGTTGTATTTCTGCACTCAAAATGGTTTCATGTAAAGATTTCTCTCCTAACTTGCATCCCCTTCTGAGGAAATCAAAGAATTTCAGTGAAGAACAGGAAGCTGGATGCCAGATAAAAAAATAGTTGTCACTATTATGGCCATCACCCTTAATTTTTCAAAAATCATAGGCAAAAGCTAGTCATGAAATTAAGAAATTAGAATGAAATACATGATGGTTAATTTAAATGCAATATTGGCTCAGGAAAAATGCTTTTCCATTAGTGAGAAAATCCATGTGAAATTACAGTAATGTAATAAATGACACTGGTAAATGCACAGATTCTGATTGTGAAGATAAATGGCAGTGATGCAAAATATGATCCTAAAATGCGAATTTAAAAAATCATTATAATGTTATAGCAGAAATAGATGATATTTGAAATTATTCATTTATGACAATTTAATAGTCATTAAAGCAAATCTAGACATAAAACAGTGCTGGAAATATATTGGTGTTATATTAAAGACATGCTCATAAAAAGTTTGTGAAGGGTTACTAAGTGGTTAATCAATTGCAGAGGACTGTTCCAGAGTTTTTTCTTTCTCATTGATGTTATAGCCTCAATAGACCATTATGATCCTTAGATCAAAAAGATTTTTAGATCATGGGTTTCTTTTTTGAGATAGTACCCTTTTTTCCATTCTTGAATTAGTCCCAGAGGTTGATGGTCTTACAAAGCTGAGCACAGAGAATTGTCACTTTGATACACTGTCATAGACTCTATAAATAATTACCCTACATTTTCAAATATGAACTCACTTAAAACAAAAGAATTTATGCATTCATTTTTAAAAAATGAACATGCTCTATAATGAAAATTCAATATTTTATTCAAGAAATGTATGAACAAAGGAGACCAACATATCTCTTGTAAATGTATGTTTCTTAACAAAAGTGCTTCTTGAACATGGATCTTAATAGCAAAATTCCTTTTTATATAATTCATTAGCCATGTAGGACTGAGAAAAAATCTGTCATTTTATCTCCTCAAAGAATGAATATGGATAATGTGAAGTAATTGTGAGAAAAAAAAAAAAAGAAAAAAAAAGGTTGTTCCTTTTATCAGAACATGAAATTTATGTAGACATACTGAGGTCTTTGTGCCATTTTCCAATGAAAACTCTATTGGGATATTCTGTACAGTCATTGCAGGATTATGGGATTTAAGCTGTGAGTTGAATTATGGAATTTGGGTTTGTTCATTAGTTTTAACAGTGGGATATCTGTTTTCAGAGCTGTGCCTGTTGCACAACCAGTGCACTCAGAGTCCTGCCAGCATGGCCCAAGAGGTTTCTGGACAGGCACCTGCACAGGTGGGATAATGGATTGCCTGAAGACAGCATCAAAAGTCAAAACTAGGTGACTGATCCAGCTTTTAGAATTAAGTATTGGACTATTTGTTACAGGAACTGTTCAGATGGGAATTTCAAACTACAAATTCCACCTAAGTCAGCTTCTGTTGCCTCAGGACCAGTTTATACATCTAGTTAGGCTGAGTGAACTCTTGGGTGGACTAAGCTACATATTTTTTATGTCACTCCTGCTACAGGAGTGTTGTGCATAGATAATATCATTGAACATAAACAATAGAAATATTTTCTTGCAGACCTGGTTGTATAGGACAGTCTTTTGTATGCAGTTAAGACGTTCAAGGCATTTTTTTTTACATGTTTAAGGTGTATGAACAACCAAGAGTTGCATATGCCTGGGATTCTTATGTCAGTTGGGCCATCTGGCTTGTACAAACTGAGCAAAACAGTAGTTTGGGACATCTTTTTTGATTTGGGTGAAGATATTGATGTAAGGACCCACTCTCATTACAGGGGTTTCCCATCACCATCAGACATCACATAGTTGTTTGGGCAAATTAAATTGTCATGGCATTACCCTCTGCCAGAATCCCAACAAATTTATCCCTCCTTCTAGCCCTATCTTTCTTTCTTTCTCTCTCTCTTCCTCTCTCTCTCTCTCTCTCCAGTTTTTTGTATCTGTGTAACAGGTCTGATCATTCATGTGTAAGTAAAAAAAATATCAGTTCAAGCTAGAACAGGTATTGAGACAAATGATTGTACACAGGCAATGAAAAACCATACCTCGTGAGAGTGTGCTGAAAGAGCTTGGCTTATTTAGCATAATAAAACAAACACTGTCAAAGAATATAACTGTTATCTATAAATATGCCAGGGGAGTAAACATTAGTGAGAGACAAGTACTGCTAAAGCACAATGTTTTTACACAGCTACTGTAACGTAGCTATGACTAGACAGATACTGAAAGCTAGGCATGGATCCCCATGGAAGAAATGAGACATAAAAAATATTCTGGTAAGAGTAATATGGGTAAAGAAGATAGGAATTTTATACTCAAGCTATAGGTTTATGTAAGGGAACACATGATGCATACCTGGGACAGAAAAACACTGGTCTTCATATCCCAGGAAGTCCCTTCTTTTCCAATATTCTATGTTTCTTTTTCAAACTGTTAGCAAGTTATGGTCTTTTATCTGTTGGATTGTCTTTTCCTCTACTAGATTGAGGCAAGTAGTGACCACCATCACTATCACTGCTGTACTTTGTGATTTGCAGCCTAAAACACGCGTCTACAGGGTTTCTGCAGTTTGAATAATCCATCTGAAGACATCTTCCTGGATCAGCTATGTTGATGCCTCCTAACAGCTGTGGTTCCTGCATTCGTGTACTGAGTAAAATAGGGTGGGTCTAGAGCCATTTGAAAGCTGAAGAGGCCCATCTTTCAGTCCAAATTCAACCACAGTCTGCATAGCCTTGATCATCATCATTACATATTACAAAATTTCAATAAGCAAAGAAATCACTGATTTCTGGTGGAACAGTGCTATCCTCATCTATGTTGGTGATCCTAATTAAAAATTTATTCAGTGATTTTAACAAAGTCATCAAATTACTTATAGGATTCATTATGCTACAGCTGCATCTCAGACTCTTTCATTTAGGTAGGGTTCTCAGCGCTCCATCAAGCTGTCCTGCTCTGCAAGTCACTTGATGGTGCTGTTTGTATGAACATAGTGAACCATCTGCATAACGGAGAAAGCGAGACAGGAGTCTGCAGGTCCTGTCTGGATGTTTTAATGACACCCTTGTTTGGCTAGACTCATTCTTAATGCCACCTGTGAAGTGGATTACATCTGCAAGATGGATTTTTCAGGGATAAAAAAAAAAAAAGTGTTGTAACACTTTTAAAGTAATTAAATTGAATTCCTGCTTTTTGGCAAGATCCCTAGGCAAGATAACAAAAATATTATAAATTAAATAAACCGACAGCTGACGGTAATCACAAGTCACGTGCAAACAACACTGTTTTTGAAAGAGGGTCTTTAATAATGACATTCACTCAGATTTCAGCAGGCACTCATCAACAGCATAGGAGCGTTATTAAAAGCAATCGCAGTCTTTTTGCTTATCTCTCTGAACACTCTTCACTTCAATAAGCTTCAGTCCAATTAGTCAGTGCAATTTAGTTTGTTCAATGCAAATCACTGGGTTTTAATTGAGTCCAATTAGGCACAAATCAATAAAAGTCAATTCAAACTAATTGTCTTCTATGCAAATCAATAGGATTCAATTAAATTCAATGAGGGTCTTATTCACTGTAATGACTGACCGGTTCCCCCTCTTCAGTTATAAACAGGGGCCACACATTGTTCAGTCTGGGGATCCTTGACAAGTATATCTTTTAGTGAGGGGATATAAATCATTAGGGAAAGTATGGAGAAAAAGATATGTAACTGGGTTATCCTTTTCCCATTTCTCACTCTTCTACAGAGAATATTCTGCAGTGAAATCTTCTCATTCAGATTATGCAGGGTTGAATGAATGTGCAAATTTAGATGTATCTACACAAAAACTGAGCTATGCAGTCATGGAATTTAAAGATTGAAGAATGCATTTACTCTCATTCACAATGTTTATTTTTACCCTAGAAATTTCTCTTGATTTTAAAATGTGATTTTGCTAAAATCTGAAATTTGTTGTTAGCCATGTTTTTAACTGACAGCAGCCTTCTGAGGAGTTAATCCATGGAATAAAAAGTCCTCCAATAAAGTCCTTATTACATGGTTTTACAATGTGTATTACAAAGAAAGCCTCACCATAAATAGAGGGGGGAAGGTATATGCTATGATAATCACATAATCAATGAGATATGTGCTGGTTATGGCTGGGATAAAGTTAATATTCTTCATAGCAGCTCATGTAGTGCTTTATTTTGGATTTGTGACAAGCACAGTACTGAAAACACGGTAATGTTCTAGGCGTAAAAGTACCGTTCAGCAAGCAAAACATCTGCACAAAGTCTTCCACCATTTGAATATGTTCACAATTCAAAAGTGGAGTGATTTTGCACTCAGATGGAATTTGATAAGTTTTGATTTGTGCCCATTACCTTGCATCCTGTAAGTCAGCAGAATCTGGTTCCTTCTCCTTCATTCCTTCTCATCAGGTATTTATGCACAGGGATAAGATCCAGCTGAGCTTTCTCTTTTCCAACCTAAATAGTGACAGATCTTTCAGCTTTTTCTCATACGATAATGCTGATAAATGGCAAGAATAACTTATGTAACTAAACATTTTAAATGATATTACTTCATGCAAATATCTTCTTTAGAATCACATTTCTGACTTGTGTTTAGGAATCCAAAATTTTTCTTTTGCAATTAGCATGCAATTAGCACTCATTAAAGACCCATATTTTTAGGAAAATTGAAAGCAGAAAACATACAAAAAAGGAAGTCCATGCAGGTTTTCCTTACAGTTGACTGAGTATCCTTCATATTTAAGATATGTCTAGATCTGCAAGACTGCTCAGAGGCAAGACTTAATTGACTGAACAATATGGTCTAGTGGAAGGTGTCTCTGCCCATGGCATGGAGGTTGGAACTAAATGATTTTTTAGGTAATTTCTAACCCAAATCATTCTATAATTCTATGATCCCATTCTTGGTAAAGAATGTGGCCTAAAGACTAATGCCCCACCCTGTCCAGGATCACTTTGGAAGGGAGATTTGCCATGGAAGGCAGTGATCAGTGGCTTAACTCGTTTAAAATGTTGCTTTGTTGTGAAGCACACCCTCCTGGTCCCCACGCAGTTAGGATGTGGGAACCTTATAGATCCAGCTGTGCTAAGCTTTGCTCTACAAACAGTTTTAGGGGCTGGGATAGGTTGTGATTCAAGAAAAGGTGGTAACTCAATCCTTCAGACACCTCTGAAACTCTCTTTCTATTCTGGCAATGCTCCCTCTGAGGTGTACAGACTGCCTGAGTCCAGCAAACGTCGGGTCAAGACCTTTGGAGGGATGGACCTCAGGAGAGGCAAGGTGCAAAGCAGGTGATGCTGAGCCCCTGAATGAGAACAGGGAGCTGCCTGTGTCACACAAAAGATAGGAAAGGCATGTAAAGGTGGATTGAATAATGAGAAATTAAAGAGAGAAGTTGATAAATCAGCAATGAAAATCCAGAATGACTGCACAGGAAGCTAGCCCCTAACTCCAACAGTCACATAGACATTCCTTCCAAAAGATCCATATCAGTACTCCTTGAAAATGAGGAGAAAACAGGAATGGTTACAGGATGAATAATTTCTGGATTAAAACCCAACTAATTATTAAGAAATTCTACCCTATTTCTGCTAAAAATCCGCTTTAATTGTGTTCACTATTTTGAAATATAACATTGGTTTTCATGGTAGAATAGATCTTCACCTGGCAATGTTTTGTGTAATGATTAGATTATTTTGTAGTGTATTATTTTTATTTAGTTGCATTAGTTGTCTTTATGTGTTCCTCTAAAAACTTAGTTTAAAAATAAAATTTCATAGAGAGTTCATCCAACTGAGGTAGTCTTTGAACGTGGAATTAAGGAGCAGAGATACTGCCTTGATTTCGGACTAAAACTTACATTATTTTTTTTTTTTTTTATGAATTTGCCTATATTAATTTTACATGCCCAAAATACTTACATTTTTAAGAAGGATGTGATATTTTTTTAATTGTATGAGTGATAACAGTGTATGCCCTGGGCTGTTTTCAAAGCTTGGAAATAGAATCTAATAAAATTCTTATAGAATCTAATAAAATGTATAGATAAAATGTAGATTGATTTGTTTTAGGCAGCTTAACCCCAAATCCTTTCTTTCTATGCACTTTACCATATGTATTACATGTATAAATAAGCATTTAGCAGACAGTAAAAACACCCCTGATGTCAGTTAGGTATTTGACATAAATTAATCAGCTTATTCATAAAGAGTGAAATTGTTCTGACATCACATAGAATTGAAACAGGTTTCAGGTACAGAGATCTGTCATAATAATTGCTATTGTGATTCAAAAAAAAAAAAGGTGTATATAATGAAAGCACAACCTCATTTTTTAAATGTGGGAGATGTGTAGTTAGCTGGCTTCTTAGATAACATCAGGACAAGGACAAATATTTAAAAATCTGCAGTTAAGCTCTGAAGTGCCATTTGAAAAGTGTAGTTGGAGATGATGCTGGGTTTGTGGAGTGGCTTTCATGTGGTATCAAATTGCAGTATGGGATCGAGCTATTTATGTCAGCACATTAGAGATAGATTATTAAAAGTTGTATCATATCCTAAGTGGCTTTCAAGCTTGAAATAAATTAGAATCTTTTTTGTTCTACACCAAATGAAGTCACAAGTAAAAGTGAGATGAAAATTTATGCCTTAAAGCCTCATAAGAAAAATAAATCTGTTTCCCAAATATTTGCCTACCAGTTTCAAAGTGCCTTGTTTTTCATTATATAAATTACAACTTTGTACCAGATTGTTCTTGCTCATGCTGAGTAGTAACTATTTCTATGTCTCTACTGATGTGAACAGCTTTGTGTGAGACTAAAATACCACCTGACTTCCTGCAGGGATCATGTTATAACCGAAATATGCAAATATAAAAATAGTGTTGAAATTATTATGATTTCAAGGCATTTAGGCAAAAAATAAAGTAGAAATTCTCATTTTCTTTTTCTTTTTTTTTTTTAATTTATTTCTCCTGCAGACACATATTTATTAAGAAAGGGGAAGAATGTATAGAATCTTTCTTAACTTTAAATGTCCTCAATGTTCCACCATTTCAAGTGCAGCCATGGCTTACAAAAGTCTATTATCAATTTGTAAAGTTTCTGTTAAAGTAGATGCTTAAATGCACAACCCAGTGGAGTTAAACAGATATAGAGACAATAATTGTCCTAAATATTTCTGGAATTGATGGGTAGATTGAAAACAAATATTTAAAAAAACAAAAGACACAAACTATTCCTGACTATATAATTCAAGAATGCACATAAACTTGGAAATAAGAGCTGGAGGAAAAGCATAACAAAATCAAATTAATGCTTTATTGAAATACCATGAAAAATCATCAAATACATAATAAGCAATTTTATACTCTATAAAAGGGGTTGTAAAAAGGGCAAAGTGCCAATTACTATATTGATAAAGAAAAGATCTACTATTCACTGTAGATATGAGTAGTCCAGGCTCTGAACAATCTTGTCTAGTGGAAGCTGTCCCTGCCCATGGCAGGAATTTAGGGACAAGGTGATCTTAAAGGCCCCTTTCAACTCAAACCATTCCATGATTCTATGACACTACAGTACTTATTCCAGTGCCAAAATAAATCATAACAAATAGGTGTGAGTTGCACCAAGAACATGAGTAACTTCATATCTTATGTACAGAGAGGCCACCCCAGATGATACTTTCTTTGAGCAATCTCTCAGCTTCCAGGGATTGCTGCTAAGGATTTTCCTGAGTAATTGTGGATACCTTGCTTCACCTTTTGAAGGTTTCTCCTCTGTGATCTTCAGCAGCACCTTTTAGACTGTCAAAGAGGTTCTTTCAGATTCTGCATCAAATCAGTCAGAATACAGTTCTTATTCCAGTGAGCTCCAATTACTCTTCTTTCTCCAGAGCAGTCCTGTCAGATGAGTGTGATTTAGTACCTTCTGCATATCCCTGTAAAAAGTTTTTAGTAATCATCTAATTCCATTACTCAATTTTTTAAATTTTTACTAATTTTTCAATATATTAATTATTTTTTACACTCTCCAATCTATTTTCTTCTGTTATTTCATCCACTCTCTGCTATTATTTTCATGTTTTTCATCAGTCTCATGCTCTATAGCACATTTTGTTTCCTTGTGTTTCCTGTTTTACCCTCTTTGTTATTCGATATTTCTAATTAATTAGTGAATGAAGATGGTAGTTAAAAAAAAAAAAAGTTCTCATTACTGGATATGTTAAGGCAAAATATATTCAAAAGCTGCCCAAGACCTTCTGACCAGCTGAATGACTCATAAAGACTGGATTTCATTTCTTTTATCCAGGTTAAAAAAAAACCAAAAAAACCAAAAACAAAAACAAACAAACAAAAAGATAATGACAGCATATTTAAAGAGATAATCAGCAAAGCTGTTTGAGAGGTTCATAGAATATTCACAGAATCACAGAATGGTTTGGGTTGGAAGGAACCTCAAAGATCATCCGGTTCCAACCCCCTGACATGGGCAGGGACACCTTCCACTAGACCAGGTTGCTCAGAGCCCCATCACGTCTGGCCTTGAACACCTCCAAGGAAGAAAGATCCACAGCTTCTCTGGAAAGCCTAGTAAAGTGCCTTACCACCCTCCCAGTATTTTTTTTTTTCCTCCAGTATCTAATTAAAACCTATTCACTTTCAATTTGAAACCATCCCTCCTTGTCCTATCACTCCAGGCTCTTGTAAAAAAATCTCTCTCCATTTTTTTTGTTGGCTTCTTTAGGTACTGAAAGGACAAAATTTGGTCACCCCTAAGCCTTCTCTTTTTCAGGCTGAACAATCCCAGTTCTCTCAGCCTTTCTCATAGTAGAGGTGCTCCATCCCTCTGATCATCATTATGGCCTCCTCTGGACTGGTTCCAACAGGTTGATATCATTCCTGTGCTGGGAACCCTAGAGCAATGCTTAATTTTGTCACTGTAATTTCCTCATCCATAAATATGCCTTAAAAGTAACAGGATGTGTGCAGTAATCTTGGAAGGGTGGAAGGTACTGTTCAACCAGAAGGGTGGGAGGAGGGAAATTATCAGTTCTCATTCTTCCAAAGCAGAGTGATTTATGACACCAGCAAACTTCCTCTAAAATTGTCTTTTATTTCTTTCCAACATTTCTCTTGAGTTGTCTTGTAGTCTAATGTCTTTTGTGTGTTGGTCTCAAGACAATTTAGATAAGGGTGGGGAGAGTCTGAAGTATGTGAGAGTAGGTCTGTAACATTTGCTTAGAGTGTTAGCAGTGAAGGAAAAGTTAGCACTTACTCTTAGAAAGAATTTTCCTTCTGTTCCCTGTTTCATAGAGAAAGGGAAGCATTTAGAGCCCAAGTTCCTCATGTTGGGAATGGAATTAACCACGACACTTACTGAAAAATTGAAAGTTTGCAATACTTAGAATTGGTAGAGGTTTCTAAAAGAGGGCTTGGACAAAAGACTGAAGGAGAATGAACACACCAAATCGACATGTACTGATGACTTATTTATCATTTATTTGACACTTGGAAGTTAGATTTGTATTATTAATAGCAATAAAGTTTTTGCCTAATGTCTTAATCCCTTCAATAAACTTACTAGTTCTTTAAAGAAGATCAAATTTCTCTGATGACTAAACCAAGGGAATAGGGAAAATTTGGCTGAGATGAGCGTATTTTTTTGGACCTGGACCATGAGATTAACCTTGCACATAGTGTTGCAAAAGTAGCTCCCTGCCCACTTTCTGAACCCAGATCACTGCCAGACCCTCATAAACTATAGATCTCACACATCCAGTTTGTTTTCCTCTCATCCTTTTTGCATTTGGATCTATACTCAGGTGGACAAGGTATGAAGTATGGATTACACAAAGCCAGGATCTCCTCAGTTAACTTGTTTGGCTTCTTCCCCAGTCTTTTTTTGATTTTTCAGTGGAACAAATGGGATGTTCTGGCCTGCACAGCAGTCAACAGAAGACATTTGTTTGAATTCTGATTTTGGCAAACATTGCTAAAAATGTGGTTTGGGGATATAAATGGTGTCTGGTGAAAGCATCTGTATTTTGTTAGGGTCACCTCCAGTGGTGGTAATTGAGCTGGCTCCATTTAATAACTGTTTAATTTTCTTCCCCTTTAGTGTCACATTGAATCAAAAGTTCTCATTTTTATTTTCTTTATGTTTTATTTCAAAGCTAAATGGACTGTACATATTACTTGTCTTAATCCTTCATGGGACCAGTACAAATTGACATTTTCCACATACCAAGGTAAGACAAAGATTAATTAAACCCTCATGCTGGCCCATTATCCTCCTGTATTAATTTTGTTTCTAATTCCCATGAATTTATAGCTAAATTTAAAATTATTCCTTTTCCAAATATGAATAAATCCAAGCATCAGACTCTCAAAAAAGAGAAAAACCCTCAGGAGACATGCATGCATTGGTAATATGCATGACCAAATGATGATAGGAAATTTCCCAAGACATCCAGTTCCCTAGCAAATCCCAGGCCAGTTTTGCAGAGTTCAGATAAATAAAGATGAATGCCAAAGCTTCTAATTGCTTCTCCAAATAAAGGCAGTGAATCATAGTCATATCCATATTAAAGGATTACCAGGAAGAAAAAAGCAGTGGACTAGTGGGAAAGCTGAATGGGAAATCACTCTTATGGCTCCCTGTTTTCTATGTACTACAATTTCATCTTATATGGAAAGACATTATATTATTTATTTGTGTTTGTGTTTTTGTGTGTCTTCTCAACCATAACAAACACACCCAGTACAAGAAGATAATTTGGAATGAAGACTTTTGCAATAAGGGTCCTCTCTTTTGAAGAGAATTGAGGAGGTAGGAAAAGATTATGAAGAAATGCCACCTTGTACTTTTACCACTTTCAGTATTGGCCATAACTTTGTGAAAATTTCTTTTGATTTTGGTAATTATAATTAAATAGAAAAAATTGGCACCCTAAAAAGAACAAGAAAAAATAATGCAGGTAAATAAATGATCCATAATACTCTGGAGGTTGAATTGTAAGTATATTCAATTCAGAATTGCTAGAAGTTTGAAGAACTAAAGACAAGTTATATCTTCCTTAAGTATTCCTTCAAGCACCTGACTGTGCTATGCAAATCTTTGCTTCCACTTTTTACAGGACTTTGTATGTTCTAAATTACTCAAGAAACACTCAGAGGCACTATCCCACCTCCTTTTAAATCCCTACTAGAGGTGTGGAGATGTCTTCATTTCTGATTAGGGTAAGTCCATCAAGTCCCGTGCTTGTGGGGGGACTCTGTGTCACCCACTTCTCTAGTGGGCAGATGGAGAAAATACAGATGTGGAAATCGTGATGAGGGTGGCACAGAGGGGTAACAGGCACAGGTTCTTTCCTTCCACATTGCAGGGGGAGACAGCTGCTGCTCATGGGGAAGGAAAAAATGGGCCACACAGAAAGAGTCAAAAAGTTCTACTCTTTTC